>ML787483.1:699612-727894 GCA_009831015.1 Picea engelmannii | reverse complement strand
TCTCTCTAGGGTGCACTTTGATTAGTGTAGGAAGAATGGCCCAGGGTGGGGAATGGTCCAAGCTCAACAATGAGGGACATACATTCCTTAGGGTTTATACATTCTCTCCAGGGTGCACTTTGATTAGTGTAGGAGGAATGGCCCAGGGTGGGGAATGGTCCAGGCTCAACATTCCTTAAGGTTATACATTCTCTCCAGTGTGCACTTTGATTAGTGTAGGAAGAATGGCCCAGGGTGGGGAATGGTACAGGTTCAGAAGACAGGACAATTATTCTTCCTTTCTTGAGAAGAATAGTCCAGATATCTCATTATTCTACTCTGAGGCAGATATTCTTTTAGAGCTCACAGATGTGAGTGAAAGATTGGCCCAGATGATTCAGTTTATATCATAACATTGTTTCTGTGCAGGTTACTATCAGATGTTTGTTATGAAGACTATATGCCAGTAGATGTAGACTACTATGGTGGATATGTTCCACTGTTCGTGAGGCAGATATTCTTTCAGAGCTCATAGATATGAGTGAAAGATTGGCCCAGATAATTCAGTTTATATCATAACATTGTTTCTGTGCAGGTTGCTATCAGATGTTTGTTATGAAGACTGTATGACAGTAGATGAAGACTATTGTGGTGGATATGTTCCACTGTTCGTGACTATACGTTGTTGATCAAGTACTTGTGTGTTACTTGGTGTGGTAGTGTACCACTGGATTGTAGTTATGTACTACTATTGGATAGACACAGTTGTGTTCTATTTTTATTCTAATTTCCTTGAAGACTATCAACAGTTTATTGGAGATCATCATCATCATCTAGACGAATGATGAACATAGATTTTCCAGACAGAAAATGGTTCAGAGCATTTACTCTTATAGATGATAAGAATGGCTCTTGTATCATTCTATGGTGTGAGTGACTTATCCAACATCATGTCTAATTACTCAGATGAAGTATGGTTTTGAGAGATGATGCAGCTGATGGTGATGGTGATGCTCATGATCTAATCATGAGATAGTCTAGACGACTATATTGATGCTATCGGGTAAATGGTATGTTCTTGTGCTCAAGACCATTACCTGTAATACCTCCCTAGCTAGGAGGGAGTGTTAATATTATGGTAGCTGTGGGAGGTATTTACCTCCATGTGTAAACCTGACGAGAATAGAAGACTCCGGAAAGCAAGAGAAAACCCTAATGAGTTGGCTAATAACCCTAGAAGTTTTGTTGGCTCAAGAAGATAATTAATATTAGGTTATTAGCCTCCAAGAGAAGAAGTCAGCCATAAATAATAATAATATACTGAACAAACACATATCCAGAAGAAGAAGTCGGCCCCAACAAATCTGGCAGAACCACTATAAATACAGGGCACCAGTTCTCATTTGACACATCTCATAATTGCAGAGAGCAACTGGTGCGCACTGCAATTCCTAGTTTAGTGCGCACGTGTGGAGGAGAGTTGCAGGTGCAGCTGCTATAGCAACCAGTTTCAGTATTGGCTTGGACTATCTCTTGGCTAGGGTTTGGACTATCTGATCAACTATTGTTGGTGCGCTATCCTTGGAGGAAGATGCACTACACCTTGTTTGGCTATCTAGCCTAGGGTTTGCTTTCGGAGTAATTCTCAGTCAAGGTTAAGGTGCTCGGAGGGTGGCTTCGGCCTATGGTTGGGTGACGAGGGTATCGTCAATGGTAAAACGAGCACACAATCTTCTATATTCTAACAGGTGTCTCAAACAATAATCATTGCATTCCATTGTTTGGATTGGATGAATGACTTGGTGCCCTTTTTTACCTAAATTATTTGATTCATGTTTCCTTTTCATCCCCCTATAAGGACAATCAAGGAGGGACTCATTAGTTGTGTCTACATTTGTCTAAAACACACACCTCTTAGAGGGTGTTATAGGCCCTTTTTCCAAATGCTATGATCTTAATGAGGGTATATATGGGGTAAAATCCAGAGTAATAGCAATTTGGTCATAACATTTGATATTAGAGTGGATAATTCTCATTTTATGCACCATCAGACTAGCCTTTACATGATTTGATCTATAATTTTGACTACATTTATCCAAATTAAATGAGACTTGAAGGTTTGAAAATAGCACATATCAACCAACCATTACATATACATTTCCTCCCATATATACCCTTATTAGGGTCATAACATTGAAGCTACATACTTGAATTCCTTTTCATCCTTCCTTTGTACATCTATCACTAGGCCCTACTACTTGTTGAGTTTACTATTTTTTCCATTTTTTCACTATAGAAACCTTTGCCTTTAGGTAGGCCTATGTAAGGTGGCATGTCTTTAGACAATAACTACACCAATTTTCTCGTAATCCAACTACTAGGTCCATTTAAAATCTTTGCAGTGTAATATGATCTTGTTTGGTAGACCTTGACTTAAGTTGATTTCTACATAGATTCTAGGATGAGAGGATATGGCCTTCTCCCTTGGGATTGGTTATTTATTTATAAATTTCCCTAGGAATTCATAACTCATGACCTTTTAACTATAGATAACCAAAACTCCAAACTAAGGTGTCTCACACGCTACCCACATGCTTGTTTTGATTTTCCCTATAGATGCAAATGTAATGATGCAACAACATGAAGTGAAAATGAAACTCATAACATTTTCTCTATGGATATGGATCTTTAACCAAAACTCCAAGCCAAGGTGTACCCATATGATTGATACTTATTTTGTTTTTTCTTGTAAATAAAGAAGTGTCCTCAACCAAAACTCCAATTTAGCAAGATATCCACATCATTGGTACTTATTCCAGTTTTCCTTGTAGATGGAAATGTAATGATGCAATGACATGAGTGATAATGGAACTCATAAAACTTTGCCCATGAATATGGAACATTAACCAAACCTCTTAATTGGTGTGTCTAGCAAGGTACCCATGTCATTGTTACTTATTTCCTTATTTCTTGTAGAGGAAATGTACCTAGAAAATTTCAATTTCCTTGAAAGATTCTCATCTTCCTAGAAATAAAGGGAAGACTTGACAATTTTATTTACAAGGAAGTTAAAGAAATGGATTTTAAAACTGGAGTAATTAAGAAAATTATAATTTTTTGAATTTTGAGGAAGAGGAAGATTATGTTCTCCATTTTTAATTTTTTTGTTTGAGTTTACAAATTTGGTTACAATTTTTTCTTATTTCAACTGATTGTTAAATTTCAATTTTTTTGTTTGATTTTACAAATTTGGCTAGAAATTTTTCTCGCCCAAAGCTATACATTGGTGCTGTCAATTTTCAGCTTTTTAAATGTGGTTATACTTTTCTGTACAAGGCCATTTCCCAGCGTTGTCAATTTTCAACCTAGTTATACATTGATGTTATCAATTTTCAACTTTTTATTCGATTTTGTAAATTTGATTACACTTTTCTTGTACAAGGCTATTTCATATCGCTGTCAATTTTCAACCTTTTATTTGATTTTGTAAATTGGTTACAAAATTTCTTTCCTAAGGTTATACATTGGTGTCACTGATTTAATTCATTGGTCAAGATGCATCTTATTTGGTTCTATAAATTTTGTTACAAACTTTTCTTACCTATGGCCATACATTGTTGTTGTCAAATTTTAACCTTTTAAATTTGGTTACAAACTTTTCCAAATGAGATTGACCTAACATTGTCAATTTTCAACCTTTTGTTTGAATATACAAATTTGGTTATAAACGTTTCTTGTCAAGGCCATAAATTGGTGTGAGCACTTTAATTCATTGGTTGAGAGGAATCTTATCTTTCTTTTGAATTTTTGGAACGAGAGTCTCACAAACTAAAATATTGTTCACTTTTGTCTTTTTTTCTTCTTTAATTTTATCCATCTTGTTGATTGATTTAACTTTGGTGGAAACTCCAACAATGTTCATTGAATTCCATTGTTGGGATTGGACAAATGATTTGGTGTCGTTTTCTGAGCTAAATTCTTTCGTTCATGTCTCCTTTTCATCCCTCTAGAAGGAAAATCAAGGAGGGACTCCTTAGTTGTGTCTATATTTATTTAAAAAACATACCTCTTAGAGGGTGTTATAGGCCCTTTTTCCAAATTATGCAATGATCTTGATGAAGGTATATATGGGGTAAAACACATATTAATAACAAGTTGGTCATAACATTTGGTATTCGAGTGAACGATTCTTGTTTTAGGCATCACTTCATGAGAGGTCCCCTTGACTTATTGTGTTGTATAAGTGTTTTTTTTTATCATGTTGTTCATTATTTGAAAGTTAAGTCACCGTGAGGGGAGGGTGGGAATCTTAGGACTTTGAGGAAGACGAAGATTATATAGTTTGTTTTGAATTTTTATTAATTTGGTGATAAATTCTTTTTATGTATATTATTATTGTTATTTTTTTTTTTTTTTTAATAAATTTGGTTAGAATTTTTTCTTGTCTAAAGTTATATATTGATGTTGTCAATTTTCAACTTTTTAAATGTGGTTACACTTTTCTTGTACGAAACCATTTTCTTGTGTTGTCAGTTTTGAATCTAGCTCTACATCAGTGTTGTCAATTTTCAACTTTTTAAATTTTGTTATTCTTTTCTTGTACGAGGCCATTTCGTAGTGTTGTCAATTGTCAATTTTTACTTCCGTAAGGCCTTACATTGGTGTGACTGATTTAATTCATTGGTCAAGAGACATCTTACTTGATTGTAGAAATTTGGTTACAAACTTTTCTTGCTTATGGTCATACATTGGTGTTGCCAATTTTAACCTTTTAAATTTGGTTACAAACTTTTCAAAATGAGACAGACCTAACGCTGTCAATTTTCAATCGTTTGTTTGAATTTATAAATTTGGTTACAAACTTTTCTTTTCGAGGCCATACGCTGATGTGATTTCTTTAATTCATTGATTGAGAGACATCTTATCTTTCTTTTGAATTTTTTTTTATCGAGAATCTCGCAAACTAAAATATTCTCCACTTTTCTCTTTTTTCTTCTTTAATTTTATCCATCTGATTGATTGATTTAACTTTGGCGATGTCTCAAACAATAATCATTGCATTCCATTGTTTGGATTGGATGAATGACTTGGTGCCCTTTTTTACCTAAATTATTTGATTCATGTTTGCTTTTAATCCCCCTATAAGGACAATCAAGGAGGGACTCATTAGTTGTGTCTACATTTGTCTAAAACACACACCTCTTAGAGGGTGTTATAGGTCCTTTTCCCAAATGCTATGATCTTAATGAGGGTATATATGGGGTAAAATCCAGAGTAATAGCAAGTTGGCCATAGCATTTGATATTAGAGTGGATAATTCTTGTTTTATGCACCATCAAATTAGCCTTTACATGGTTTGATCTATAATTTTGACTACATATATCCAAATTAAATTAGACTTGAAGGTTTGAAAAAAGCACATATCAACCAACCATTACATATACATTTCCTCCCATATATACGCTTATTAGGGTCATAACATTGAAGCTACATGCCTGAATTCCTTTTCATCCTTCCTTCGTACATCTATCACTAGGCCCTACTACTTGTTGAGTTTACTATTTTTTCCATTTTTTCACTATAGAAATCTTTGCCTTTAGGTAGGCTTATGTGAGGTGGCATGTCTTTAGACGATAACTACACCAATTTTCTCGTAATCCAACTACTAGGTCCATTTAAAATATTTGCAGTGTAACATGATCTTGTTTGGTAGACCTTTACTTAAGTTGATTTCTGCATAGATTCTAGGATGGGAGGATATGGACTTCTCCCTTGGGATTGGTTCTGTCTTTATAAATTTCCCTAGGAATTCATAACTCATGACCTTTTAACTATATATAACCAAAACTCCAAACTAAGGTGTCTCACAAGCTACCCACATGCTTATTTCGATTTTCCCTATAGATGTAAATGTAATGATGCAACAACATGAAGTAAAAATGAAACTCATAACCTTTTCTCTATGGATATGGATCTTTAACCAAAACTCCAAGCCAAGGTGTTTGGTAAGGTACCCATATGATTGATACTTATTCTATTTTTTCTTGTAAATAAAAAAGTGTCCTCAAGCAAAACTCCAATTTAGCAAGATATCCACATCATTGGTACTTATTCCAGTTTTCCCTATAGATGGAAATGTAATGGTGCAATGACATGAGTGATAATGGAACTCATAAACCTTTGCCCATGAATATGGAACATTAACCAAACCTCTTAATTGGTGTGTCTAGCAAGGTACCCATGTCATTGTTACTTATTTCCTTATTTCTTGTAGAGAAAATGTACCTAGAAAATTTCAATTTCCTTGAAAGATTCTCATCTTTGTAGAAATAGAGGGAAGACTTGACAATTTTATTTACAAGGAAGTTAAAGAAACGGATTTTAAAACTGGAGTAATTCATAAAATTATAATTTTCTGAATTTTGATAAAGAGGAAGATTATATTCTCCATTCTGAATTTTTTTGTTCGAGTTTACAAATTTGGTTACAATTTTTTCTTATTTCAACTGATTGTTAAATTTCAATTTTTTGTTTTATTTTACAAATTTGGTGAGAAAACTTTCTCACCCAAAGCTATACATTAGTGTTGTCAATTTTCAACTTTTTAAATGTGGTTATACTTTTTTGTACAAGGCCATTTCCCAGCGTTGTCAATTTTCAACCTAGTTATACATCGATGTTGTCAATTTTCAACTTTTTATTCGATTTTGTAAATTTGATTAGGCTTTTCTTGTACGAGGCTATTTCCTATCACTGTCAATTTTCAACCTTTTATTTGATTTTGTAAATTGGTTACAAAATTTCTTCCCTAAGGTTATACATTGGTGTCACTGATTTAATTCATTGGTCAAGAGGCATCTTATTTGGTTGTATAAATTTTATTACAAACTTTTCTTGCCTATGGCCATACATTGGTGTTGTCAAATTTTAACCTTTTAAATCTGGTTACAAACTTTTCCAAATGAGATTGACCTAACATTGTCAATTTTCAACCTTTTGTTTGAATATACAAATTTGGTTATAAACTTTTCTTGTCGAGGCCATAAATTGGTGTGAGCACTTTAATTCAATGGTTGAGAGGAATCTTATCTTTCTTTTGAATTTTTGGAACGAGGATCCCACAAACTATAATATTGTTCACTTTTCTCTTATTTTCTTCTTTAATTTTATCCATCTTGTTGATTGATTTAACTTTGGTGGCAACTCCAACAATGTTCATTGCATTCCATTGTTTGGATTGGACAAATGAATTGGTGTCCTTTTTTGAGCTAAATTCTTTCGTTCATGTCTCCTTTTCATCCCCCTAGAAGGAAAATCAAGGAGGGACTCCTTAGTTGTGTCTATATTTATTTAAAAAAACATACCTCTTAGAAGGTGTTATAGGCCCTTTTTCCAAATGCAATGATCTTGATGAGGGTATATATGAGGTAAAATTCATATTAATAACAAGTTGGTCATAAAATTTGGTATTCGAGTGAATGATTCTTGTTTTAGGCACCATGAAATTGACCTTTACATGGTTTGACCTATAGCTTTGGCTACAAGTATCCAAATTAACTAAGACTTGAAGGTTTGGAAATAACACATACCAACCAACTATTACATATACATTTTCTCCCATATATACCCTTATTGGGGTCATAACATTGAATCTACATGCTTGAATGCCTTTTCATCCTTCCTCTGAACATGTGTTACTAGGTCCTACTACTTGTTGAGTTTACTATTTTTCCATTTTTTCACTATAGAAACCTTTATCTTTGGGTAGGCCTCTTTGAGGTGGCATGTCTTTAGATGATAACTGCACCAATTTTCTCATAATACAACTACTAGGTCCATTTAAAATCTTTGCACTATAACATGATCTTGTTTGGTAGAGTTTTACTTAAGTTTTTCTACGTAGATTCTTGGATAGGAGAATACGACATTCTCCCCTACAATGGGTTCTGTCTTTATAAATTTCCTTAGGAATTCACAACTCATAACATTTTACCCATTTATATAAATTGTTAACCAAAACTCCAAACTAAGGTCTCTCACAAGGCACCCACATCATCAATACTTATTTCGATTTTCCCTATAGATGCAGATGCAATGATGCAACAACACAAAGTGAGAATGACACTCATAACCTCTTACATGTGGATATGGATCCTTAACCAAAACTCCAAGCCAACGTGTTTGGCAAGGTACCCATATGATTGATACTTATTTTGTTTTTCTTGTAAATAGAGAAGTGTCCTTAACCAAAACTCCAAGTTGAGGTGTTTGGCAAGGTACCCACATCATTGATATTTATTCCAATTTTTCCTATAGATGGAGATGTAATGACGCAATGATATTGAGTGATAATGGAACTCCCAAACCTTTGTCCATGAATGTAGAACATTAACCAAACCTCTTAATTCATATATGTAGCAAGGTGACCATGTCATTGTTACTTGTTTCCTTATTTCTTATAAATAAAATATATCGAGAAAATTTTCATTTCCTTGAAGATTCACATCTTTCTACAAATAAAGAGAAATTTGACAATTTTCCTTACATCAAAATTAAGAAAAATAAATATTAAATTTCAAAAACCATAATTTAAAAAACAATCTAAACCATGTTCCCTCCACTAATCACTTCTCAATATATATTGATCAACTAGGTGAGAGGCTACTTTGCTGGTTAAATAGAGAGTAATGAAATGAGTAGGTGAGAGGCTCATCTGGTGGGTAAATAAAGAGTAATGAAATGAGAAAAGGAAAAATGACTTTGAACCAAGCTTAATCCCATTGGCACCATATACATCCATAAATGGAATTGATGACACTGTATTGGAACAATGACCACCATAAACATAATCTAGTTGCATGTGAGCGTCATCAATTTCGATAGGTGAATTATCAATAAAAGATAGTCAACTCAACACCAAAACCATGGCCCCACCTCCTAACCTTTTTAGGTTTGGTGAGCCAAAAAGGACTTTAATTACTCTGATGAGTTGGATGATCAACACAACTTATCACTATATCTTCAACGCGTGGGCGGGAGACTCCTCTCTGGATAAGGAAAGAGTAATGAGGAAAGGGAACCAAGAGTAATGCCATTGTCACCACCATCCATTTCCATGTCTAAGTTATCATCAATATGATGTTGATGACTTGCATAATCATCATTAAGAAAGCGATGTTAATGTATATCATCACTGTATATCCATCACCATGTCCCATGCCTTTTAACTCAAAACTACTTCCTTTATGGCGACCATTTATGGAAATGTGAATATATTGCATTAACAAGCCTTTTTATGGATAAGGGAGGTGAGGGTAAATTTGATTCAGAAGTTTCTAGAATCTAATTCCACTCAGAGTATCAAAACACAATCTAACCAACGCTATAATTATATCATAAGATTTTGGTGTAATGAAATCTAACCAAAATTAATTAATTAATTAATGCATAAATAATGCATCTAGTTTCATAGATGAAATACATTCTACATAAGACACTTAGTTTAATGTGGGTCCATCTACAAAAGTGGCAGGGCATTCAAGTCTTCCCAAAGCTTCCTTTCCAAGCTCCCTTTTTCTTTCCTCTATAATAAAATTATTGCAAATTGAGCAAAAAGTTATCCACTTACTTGTAATCATTATTCCTATTGGATCTAATTATATTCACTCCTTCATGTTCTTAAGTTAGTCACTTTGGTCATTATGGCATTTCATATTTGTTTATATCCTCAGTTTAGAATAACATTAGCTTTGATGGTTTACTTTTCAAGCTTCTTACAATCCAAATTTTAGTTTTCCTACTCTTACTTTTAGATATCCCCTCTCTATATATAGAATTTGTGGTTCAACTTTTAGTTTTTAAATAATCGTTTGATATTGTAATTATGTAATATTAATGCTGGTTATCATAGTTCTTTATTTGGAAATGGCTTTAGCAATAAATGTGTGATTTTTTTATAATTGTGTAAGGGTGGGGTTGTGATTTTGGATTCTTATTTGTATAATTTTGGATAAATGTTAGATGTGATCATTATATATTGCAATGTTGTATGTTGGATAGATAGATGTAGATGTTTGAATGTGTAGATATATTTGTTATATTTTTGGAGATTCAATTGAGGAGATGCACATTGCTTTCTTAATTATGTGAGATTGAGTTTCTTATTTTGATTGTGTGGATGCATTTGTTGAGATGTAATAGAGGGGATGCGCATTGCTTTTTTGGTCATGTGAAATTTTGATTTCTTATCTTAATTGTGTGGATGTATTTGTTACAATTTTAGAGATTCAATAGAAGGGATGTACATTACTTTCCTAGTCATGTGATATTTGAGTTTCTTATCTTAATTGTGTGGATGCATTTGTTACATTTTTGGAGATTCAATATAGCGGGATGTATATTACTTTCCAATCATGTGAGATATGGGGTTACACATTTCACATTATTGTTTGTTGTAGAGAGTTATGTAGGCTTGTCATGTGATTTTTATTAATTGTTTAAATAATTCATAAATATTAGTGTTTCATTAATATTAACAATATCACAATCATTGAGATAAAAAGGAAAAACATTACAATAAATACTGAGATAGAAAATGTAGTGTGATTATGGTTTTTGTTTGAAGCAGAAAACAAGACTATTAATTCAAGACATTGATATTAATTGAGTTAAATATAAAGAATGAACAAAAATAAAATCAATATTCAACCTGTGATTATTGAAATTAATGTATTGAAGTAATGATAAATAACATATTTATTGAGAAATTTTCTTCTTCTAATTGCAAAGAAAAATCTATTTTCAACATTAAAGTCATAGCAATTACAATCTATTTAATTAGAAATCTTATTGAAAAACTTCACAAGGTTGAATTGTATAATAATTGCTAATAACAATTCTTACAAATTAAGGTTACAGACAAATCTCATTAATAATCTAAATAGTTTTAAATAATATTAAAAGTAGACATAGTTTTACATATTCTATATTATTAATGAATACTGTTTTGTTATGGTGGCGAGCATGTATTTTTATAAATAATGTTAAAAAATGTTTTCCATTCAAAATTACCACATTAATTATATATATTATATAGTATTAATGAATACTGTTTTGTTTTGTTAGGGTGGTTAGCATGTATTTTTGTAAATAGTGTAAAAAAAATGTTTTTTTTTTCATACAAAATTATCACATTAATTTTATATATTAGATTCAGTATGTCTTCAATATTATTTATAGATATAAAATGTTGAAATGAGTTTAAATGTTATTGAAGGGATTAATATTAATTAGAAAATAATTTATTTGTAAAAATTGATTTTTTTAAATATTTTGAAATTAATATTATTTATAGATATAAAATGTTGAAATGAGTTTAAATGTTATTGAAGGGATTAATATTAATTAGAAAATAATTTATTTGTAAAAATTGATTTTTTTAAATATTTTGAAATTTTTTCCTATAAAAATTAAATAAAAACTTTGATTATTATTTAAATATATTTTTCTTTAAAAAATATAAAAAAATACTTTTGATTATCATTCAAGTACTTTTTTTATATGAAATGTTTATATATAAATTTTGATTATTATTATTGCTATTTTTATGAAAAATGAATAAAAAAGTTTACAAGTACTTTTTTTTTTTTTATATGAAAAGTTTATATGTAAATTTTGATTATTATTATTGTTATTTTTTTTTAATGAAAAATGAATAAAAAAGTTTTGAGTTAATTTAAATTAATATTGATGTTAAATGATTTTTGTATATTTTTCATTTCTATTGAATTGTACTCTAAAAAAAATTCAAATATCTGTACTCTAAAAAAAATCAAATATTTTTTTTTCCAAAAGGAAAAAAATTTATATTCATGAGAGTGAATATACATGTTTTTTTTTTCAAAAGGAAAAAAATTATATTCATGAGAGTGAATATACATGTTGTTTCTCCTCTTAAGGAGACTGTTCAGAAAATTGCATTCAACTCTTCCCCCCTTCTTCTTATAAAAAATCTATAGCTTGAACAAAAAAAATTACAAAAAAGCAGTCATCCTGTACATATATCTGTGCATATTGCCTTTCTAGACAAATTCTATTTTGCCACCAATACATGTTCTTATACAAAACAAACAAACAAAAGAGCTTTGGCCTAAAAGCTCCATTTCCCATCTAATAAACATCTTGTGTTAAATTTAGAGCCGAAACTCCATCGATTCGATCTCTTCATAGTCCAAGAACTCATATAGACCGAGCGTGCCAACTAGAAGGGACATGGCCTCTTTGGACAACGAGTCAACTTTTTTGTTGAGTTATCTAAAGATGTGGTTGAAGGAGAGCCACTCGAACGATTGCATATAGTGCTTGATGTCCTGTAGTAGTGGTTCCAACCTAACATCCAAGACTGCCGATTTTTGTCTTTCCCAATCAATTACTAGCTTGGAGTCTCCCATAATCTGCAACTTTTTGAGATCTTTAGAGGATGCAATTTTTAAGAGAGTTTGAAGGGATATGAAATCAACTCTGTTGTTTGTTCCTCTACCTATATCATATTGGAAATGAATGTAGTGATTATGTTTAATATAAAGAACCACACCAACCCCACACTCTGGAGAGTTCCCTTGGCATGCCCTGTGGAAAAATCCCCAAGGGATTCCGAAGTTGATTCGGATTATTTTCGACACGAAATGAGAGCTGACATATAATAAATAAATGTACAGAGATATATCAGATATTCAATAATATAACATAGATATATCATAGATATAACCATAAACACAGAGATACAATAATACACAATTTCTATTAATGAGTGAAATGTACAAAGCTGTAGAAATACAGAGTGAAAGACTTGCTAGAATGGTGGCATCTTATCTCTGAGAAGAGATGTGACGACTACGCTCATTCACCAGAAGATGGTGATGTTTACAATGAGGCTCTAGATTCATTTTTAACATAAAGAAAATCCAAAACCCTAACCTTGAAAGATGAAAAACCAATAGGTTTGTGGACCTCGTTTTGGGTAGTTTGGTGTATCAATTTCTCGGGGGCATAACTTTGGCATACGATCTCTGTTTGGGGCGCACGATAGCTCGTTGGAAAGCTATTAACAAGGAGCTTCATCACAAAATATCAAACACGCCATTGATGATTATTTAGGTTCTTTATCGAGAAAAAGTGTTGTTTAGGCCCTCAAAATGGCCCCAGAAGTTTAGAACCCGAAAAAATGCTAAAAATAGTAAATTGCCAAAAAAATGTTTTGAGCCAGTTGGAATAGGTGGGTGGCCATTGATATCCACCTAGATCAATCCTCCATCCTTAGGAAGCAATGGTATCCATTGCGTTGAGTTCCCGAGGGAGAGGGGGAAGCGTTTGCTGAATCTGAACCTTGGTGAGCTGCTTTTCTTGCTAGAGAAGTTGCACTACTTGGCTTGTGGAAGGTTGTCGAGAACCTGATGTTGGAAGCATTGGAACTTTTTAACCAATATGGATACATGAGATGATTATGTGCAGAAGGAATCTTTGCACTTTCCTGCAATATTGTCGACCTACTTCTGCTGGATAGAAGGTGCCTGGACTAAGGCTGCATTGGTTGCAGTGTCCTTCTGTTCACCTTTTGAACAGATTGTGAAGAGGCTGAACTTTACAGTATGGGAGATCACTTTGCGGCACTGTTTAGGGGGGGAAGTAGTTAGAACTACCTCTGGTATCCTATAGAGATGACCCCCCAGAGTAATAATGACACTACGGGGTCGAGACTCATAAATAACATTGCGCTTCCACATATATGGCCAACCCAAAATGACATCACAGACATCCAGCAGGGAAACATCAAATAATACCTCATCCTTGAGGGGCTTGATGCCGTATGACAAGAAACACTATTGGCTGACATGGATATCTCATCCTTGGAAAAGGCACCTGATGTTGTATGGTTGCGGGTGTGGTGTTATCGATAATCCCAACTGTTTGACGACCTCTACTGAGATGGGGTTCTTCTAACTTCCGCTATAAACAATAAAATGCAACGGGTTCCCTTTCACCCACATTCGTGAATGAAAAAGGTTCTCCCCCTCTTCAGGATCTGCTGGTTCTTCTGGTTGAATTGTTGTGGTCGTGACAATAACAATGGGGTTTGCGTTGATGATCTATCTTCTCCCATTATTTTCTGAATCAGATTATGAATCAAGGTTCAACTCCTTTTATTTGGTCTCGGCCACCAATGATTGTTTTGAGTAACATTCATCAGTGTTGTCCCAGGGGATTTTATGGAAAATTCTCCACTTTCTAGTGTCCTTCTTCATCTTTCCATTACCCTTCTTTTCTTGTGGCTTGGACTGGTTTTCTTGAGGTTGACTGCTCGGTGAGTTAGGGATGCCTTTACCATACTTTGGTTGTTTTGGATTTGTAGACCCAAATTCTTACTTGTTCTGCTGCTTAAATTTATGCTCGATTTTGACAGCATATCTATAAGCGGCACCCAGTGATGAGATGTCCAGAAACTCCATTTCAGTTTGGATGTACCTATGTAGAGCCCCATAATATTTTAGAACCAAATGCCGCTCAGAGTCTTTGATACCCAACTTGGTGAACAAGGTATGGAAGGTATTTTTGAACTCCGACACTGTTTGGTCCTTCTTTTGATGCAGCGTGGTCCATCTCATGTACTGGTCATCATAGTTACCAACAGGGTAATATTGTTCCTTGACCGTATCCACAAAAAAATCCCAAGTGGGCTCGACCCCATATAATATAGACTCCTCCATGGAACTTTGGTCCCAGTAAGTTTCCCACCAATGTTTGACATGGGGGAGAGCCTTAAGGAGTGCAAAGGTGATCTTTTCCTTGTTGGAAAAATTGTGAACAAAGAAATAACCTTCTCGCAGATTTAACCATTTTTCTAGGGCATCCACATATATCTGACCTTCAAATATGGGAATATCAAAATTAACTTGTACCTTGAAAGGAGAGGTGCCTCTAAAGTGGCCCCTTGATGAAGACACACTTGCTATTATCGATAGGCGTTGAAGGATGTGGAAAATATTCTCCATCATTTTGTTCCTCTGTTGCGCGAGGGATTCCGCGAGAAACAACTTGATGGGATCTTTTTCTCCCATGTCTCTCTTTTCTTCCACCATGGGAGGCCTCTTGGGCTGATGAGAGTAGTTTTCCTCAAGGGAAACTATCTCAAGACCCAACTCTCTATATCATGACCTCGTCGGGGACATGCACTAAGAAATGACAATGAGCAACCTGCTCTGATACCACTGATATAGATTATTTTAGGAATGAAATGAAAGTGGAGATATAATAAAGAAATGTACAGAGATATATCAAAGATATAACCATAAAAAAGAGATACAGTAATACCCAATTTCTATTAATGAACGAAATGTACAAAACTGTAGAAATACAGAGTGAAAGAATAGCTAGAATGGTGACATCTTATCTTTGAGAAGAGATGTGACAGTTATGCTCATTCGCCAAAACATGGTGATGTTTAAAATGAGTCTCTAGAGGCGTTTTTAACATAAATAAAATCCAAAACCCTAACTCGGAAGATGAAAATCTAGCAGGTTTGTGGACCTCGTTTTGGGTAGTTTGGTGTATCAACTTCCTGGTGGCATAACTTTGGCATACGATCTCGGTTTGGGGCACACAATAGCACGTTGGAAAGGTATTGATGAGGAGATTAATTTCACAGGACCAATTATGTCTTTCATGATCATTGAGGTGTCTGATCATGAAAAAGAATCGTTTAGGCCCTAAAAATGGCCTCAGAAGTTTAGGACCCCAAAAACTACTAAAAATAGTAAATTCCAAAAAATTGTTTTGAGCCAACTGGAATAGGTGGGTAGCCACTGATATACACTAGGATCATAATTATAGCTCTAGAATGATTGGAATCCTCATATATTTTATATTAATATTTTTCATAAACTCCTTGGACATGTTCAAAATTATTCCTGATATAACTTCAGGGGGATGTACTTATCTTTGAAGATACTTGAATTACAATCCCACTAGATACATGAAACCATAAATCTAGGCACACCTTCGAACCTTTTGACTGCTCTATCAAATAACCAATCCCTTAATAAATCTTCAAGGATGGATTTCTTCCACTAAGATGGACTCTTTAGTTATTTTGAGACAATGCATGCTACCTCCTCTTCATACACACGGTCAACAAATAAGTGAGAAGCAGATTGATTGTGATTTTTGCATAAAACACACCATTCAGGGCCCACCTAGCCATTATTGTGACAAAATTCCTACGTTAAAATTTTATTTGACAGAGCTAACTGAAGCATAATTTTGTTTTTTAGAGGCGCGTGAATTTTCCAGACAAGCTGCGACCACCATTTTTTTATCTTTTGTAATATGAGAATCGGCCTAGGATTTATATCACAGTTTGGAAGTGTACTCCCCTGACTTAGGGATTTTGGACCAATAGAGATTATGAGGCTTGTCATCCTGAAGGATTATGTATTTTGATACCAAGAGCCTAACATAAAGATCCCATTCCGCTGCCTCTTCTTCGTCCATCCCCAACGAAAGGGAGGAACACCAACCTGACATGCCCCTTTGCTAAGGCACTTGAGCATGAGAATTTGATATTGTGAATATGTTTTTCGAGTGGAGTATTTCAATTAGGGAGTCTGAAAAGAGATAATCATTGCCATTCCTGATCCATGGGTCAACTCCTATTCTTACCGATCTACTATTGCCTATTTTCTAGACAATCCATGTTCCCATCATAGGGAAGGATGATACCAAAGCTTTCCAGATTATATATCCTTTTGAAGACTTGATAGGATATCTATGCCAATCTTCCATAGAGATCCCTTTAAGATATTTTGATTTGAGAACCCAACACCAAAGGGAATTACCCATTAAAAACCACCACAATCTTCGGGCTGTGATGGCCTAAGAAAACTGGAAACTATTAATTATCCCCCATCCCCAAAGCTCCTTGGGGCAGTGTTGAGGGGTCCTAAATCCCTTTAACTCAACAGTAGGAACCAAACCCGCCATTGAGGCCAAATTAGATTCTGCAACATTTAATGGTGGAATGGTTCTCCAGATCTTGCGATCCGGCCAAATGATCGATGGGCTTTACATAGTGATTGACAGGACATCTTCTTGTGAAAAATACTCCTTCTATTCGGATGTTTTCTTTTTTTTTATTTTCTCTTATAGATAGGACTGATACAAGATAAATGCTAGTATAAACCAGCTGGGTAACAAAGGGAAAATAAATTAACGACCGAAGAAGGCTGAGTTTGGGATAACCCTTCTTCTCAAGCATGCAAACAATGATTCTTACACCTACAACAAGCCTAGTACTAATGCATTAACCTGCTGGTGTTCCAATTACTAACTGAGATATGATTATCAGGAGAAAACATACATGCAATAAACGATGGCAAGAAAAATAGTTTCCTTAACTCTAATCATCAATCACATATTAACACAACGATTTTACTTTTCATTATTAAAGACAAAACTATAAAAATACTGAATCAGATAACTTATCAAAATATTTGGAGTCTCTTACTTGTTACAACATCCATTCATGAGATAAAATCAGAAATAATTATTCTTCAGATCCAATCATACATGCTTTTGAAGAAAAACACAAACTTGTCTCTGGTCTTAAACATGACTTCTCAATTCAGGTAGCTCTGAAATAGTTCTTTACAAATCCAAAAATGAGGGTCTTTGCAACAACCACCGACCCCTCTCTAACAGGTCAATCTTCTTATTTATAACATATTATTAACTAAAAATAACTATCAAAGTGCAGCTAAGTAAAACAAAAAAAATTGCGCTTTCATCGCTCAGTTTTCAAAAATTCATCAAATGGTTTCACTTGAGTGGATGACTCTTCTTGTACTCCGACCATTGGACAAAGAGATCCTTGCACATGTTGGTGTACGAGAACCTGTGTTGATCCATTAGGGCCGAAAGGATATCCTTGATCTCTACTACCCGTGCCCGATATTTGACTATTTTAGCACTTAACTGTTGTAGCATTGTCCGAGCCTTGATTGGGTGCTCCATTAACTGCTGCACTTGCCCTAGCTCCATGTTCGCCACCTTTGTTATCTCCGCAGCCCACGATGAGTCTTGTTCGGCATGTAATTTGACTATGTCGTGCAAGTCGACAAAGTCATTGGGTGTGCTGAATTCTAGAAGGTCGATGTCTCTCATTGCTTGGTTGACCTTGGGCCAACTCTTTTCTCACTTGGCCCACTTCTCTTGGATTTCTCGATGAGGTTCTTGGGCCATTCTCACCCAATATTTGGCCAAATTCTTTATGAGGTCGATGCTACTATCCCTGAGTACCCGAATGCCGTGCTCTTTGGCGTATCGACCTTGCTGAACGACGCTGATGTAGTCGATCCTCTCCATGGCTTGGTGTGCTTTCTCATACTACCTCTCCATATCTTTACACGTTTCCAGCACCATGAGGGTGTCTTCTTGGTAATCAAATATTATTGCAATGAACATGTGCCACTTGTTTGCAAATTTATCGTAGGCATCTTGAAATTCACTTCTCAAGAACATCGAGGCCTGTGTGGAGTCTTGGTAACATTTCTCCAAATGGCGTAGATGTTCCAACTCTTTCAGCATAGCGACCGACTCCTCTTCATCCCTTTTTTCTCTGTCCAGGGTGGCATCTGTGATTTCCATCCATGCGCTGTTAAGCTCGGATGTCTTGGCATGCTTTGTGTTAATCAACTTTTCCTCTGTGGTGACGAGGATGGAGTGATCTAGAGTACTACTCCTCTTCTTGGTAGTGCTCTTCATGATAGATTTCCTTTTCCGGTCATAGGAGATAACATGTATATTATCAACTTCATCCACGGTGTTAGCACCAAGAGTCACTCCTGGATTGCAATAGGTGTAAGCCCGATCCCATCAATTTATATGTCACAGGTTGTTTATAAAGGGTGACCGAATGGAAGTAAACTCAGAACAATATTGTTTTAACTCAGAAAAATGGGTTGGAAATACAGATCTAGGTGAGGTCTTGATCTAACTTAGGCTAGTAAGTTTGCATAGTGGTGAGTAGGTGGAGGAAAAACGAGAGAGGAATGAAAGTATGATCTGGACATCCAGTCTTCCAATAGCCTTTGGAGGAAAAGTCTCAGATATGAGATCCTCTCAGATCTGAAGACTTTAAGAAACTTAAAATGCTGCAAAAACCAATATAATCAAACCTACATTATACAGTCATTACAACACCCAAATGGATCATCCATGCCCGAGATTTAAGAGTCAGAAGAGAGAGTAAGGAAGAGGTTGTCTTCCATTAAACAAGAAGTCTCAAATATCAATCTATAACCAGAGAACCAGAGGCCTCGTTAAAACTTTACAATTGGGAGCTTAGCTCTACCATCGATCCCAACAAAAATGGAAAAAATGCCTACATATACTCATAATTGGCTTTGTTGCCTCCAATGTGATCATGTCATACATTCAAGGCTTTACGTTGATGAGATTCTTTGTTAGGCTGCACATGTAGATGTTGGTCAGACTTCCCATGCAATCTTCTATTAGACGCAATCTCTGTCAGACTAGACTGACAGTCTCCCCCTATGATTTGTCCCTCTCTGGCCTTCTACTTAAGGAAGGAGACAATGTCTCACCCACCTTCCTTATTTGAATTAACTTCTACATCGATATTGGAGAGGCCCAAGCCAACTCTACCCCTGAACAATGTGGCGACCTCTCCATGGCCGACTGTTGCTTCATTGGAAACTTGCAGAGGGACCTGAATGGCAGACGTGGATATGAATCTTAGCAGGGACTATGGCGCCAACGTCGTGGAGGTGAGACGAGGGGTGCCCATGTGGTCAGGCAAGATAGATGGAAGGTGACATGGAAGGTGCAGGCAGAGGAAGGTGTGCACACTGCGCTGGGACAGGTCGGAGGTGGAGTGACACGGGGCGATGATGTGGGGGCAGATGAGAGGCTGTGACAACAGATGGGATGGGACTATCTACCAGGGAAGACATGAGCGGTAGGACACTTGGAAAGAGATGATAGGCGAGGGTGATAAGGGGATATGGCCTAGTGGTTAGTGGAGGACAGGTGTAGCATAATGATATGGGGAGTGGTAGTAGATGATGTGATGGGCGGAGGTGAGAGATGGAGTGGGAGATAGATGTCAGTAGGAGGAGGGAGAGGTAAGAAGAGGAGGTAAGTAGTATATCGGAGGGGGAGTAGGTGGTAAGAGGTTTTAGGGGGGGGGGGTTCGACATCGCGAGGAGGTGCCACGATAGTGGGGGGCCCGCCATATAAAACTGCCATATCGAACCCCCCCTCCCATTAAAGGCAAAAGGCGGGGGGGAGGGGGGGGGTCGAGAATTGAGCCTGCACTGTAGATTTTAGTGCACAGATTTTGGCCACCCAGATCTTCTTGCTGCTTAGCACAACATGCTCTTGTACCTTGAACTTAGGATAAGTTGGTTTTTGACCCACTTCTTGCCATTTTTTCACCAAACGGGGTCACTTCTTAGGAAAACACCCCCTTTAATAATTTATGTGATAACATTAGGCTCCATGGGGGATGGCTTGCTCCCTATGAGATGCCAAGAACTCTTTTGCAGTTTCAGTGCCTTGCTGTTGGGCTATGGAGTCACTTATGAACTGAAAACAGAAACAAAAGAAAAACAATATTTACAATACATGAGAGCCACATGTGGCTCAAGTAAAACATTTCTTCAGGAAATGCCCGTTCATAGGGCCATTAAAAACTTCTTCTCCCTTCAATTCTTGCAACCTATAAGTGTTGTTTGAAAATACTTCAGAAATTTTGAAAGGCCCGATCGACAGGGATTCAAACTTGCCGTGCTTTCCTCTGTCCTACCTGGGTGCATCCCATTTAAGCACTAGATCTCCCAGATGGAACTCTCCTTTTTTTGCCTTTCTGTCAAAGGCTTGCTTGATCCTTTTCTGTTGATCATAAGCTCTATCCATCACCTGTTCTCTAGTCTGCTGCACTTCCACTAGTTGATGAATCCTTCTAATCATATCATCAAGCTCTCCTTGATAATCCTGAAAGAATTTTGCTACAGGTAGAGCTAGATGAGAAGGGAAAACAACTTCTGTTCCATAAAAAAGTTGGAAAGGGGAGATACCTATGGATCTTTTTGTTGTCACTCGATCAACCCACATAGCGAATTTTAGCTTTGAATCCCATTCCTTCATATTGTCTTCTAACAACCTTTTAATAATCTTGATCAAACTTTTGTTAGAGGACTCTACCAATCCATTTCCTTGGGGATAATAAGGAGTGGAGTGAATTAATGAAATCCAAAACTTCTCACAGAACTTAATCAAAGGCTTAGACTTGAAAGATGCAACATTGTTAGTAATGATTCTGTCTGGACAACCAAACCTTGCTATGATATCCTCCAGGAAGCTGATGATTACTTTGTGTGAAGCACTCCTGGTGGGGATAGCTTCTATCCATTTGGTGAAATAATCTGTTGCAGTTAGGATCCATCTGTGTTGACCACTCGAAGTAGGATGAATCTCCCCAATGAAATCTAACCCCCATTGCTGAAAGGGTGCTGAAGCTACTACAGGATTCAGTGGCAAGGATTTGAGCTGCTGCTTTCCTAATTTTTTTTGACATTTGATGCAGGCTATGATCTCTCTACAGACATCAGTGAATAAAGTGGACCAGCAGTACCCAACCCTGAGAATTTTGTAGGCTCTGGTCTTCTAGAAATGATGTCCTCCACATAGGCTGCTATGAAAATCAAACATAATTCTCTGGGCCTCCTGTGGGTTTAGACATCTTAAAAGAACTCCTAGAGGGTCCTTCCAATATAAGAACTGGTCAATGAGGAAATATTTGATTGCTTTGATCTTTAAATCTCTTTCCTTGCTCTTCCCCATTCTATTAGGAGGCTTTAGTTCTTGCATAAAATATAATATGTCTCCATACCAGGTGCATTCTGCTAGTGGTAAGCTATCCCGAGAGATTTTGTTAGACAACTCTGCTTGCTGATTCTCTAAGCGAAAATTGATGAAGTTAACCCCCAAGGATTTATAATTAGATTAAGCCAACATATTGGCTAAACCTTTCCCTTTGACTAGCTTGGTGGGATTTATTTCCAGATCAAACTCAAGGATTTTGGTGATCCACTTGCTCCTTTTACCATCTATGTTAGGTTGAATAAGAATGTCCTTCACAGAAGTTGAAGGAACATATGAAATGACCTTTGAGTACAAGACATAGACTCTGAAATCTTTGATAGATTTCACCAAGGCATAGGCTTGCTTTTCCATGTTGTCATACCTGATCTCAGCATCCCTCAATGCCCTGCTAAAAAAGGAGATAGGCTATTCCAATCCCTCAATATTTTTCTGCAACAAAACAACTGCCACTATATCAAAAGAAGCAAAAGAAAAAATCATAAAATCCTTGGAATAGTCAGGACTAATAAGCACAGGCGCCTCAGTCAATGCCTTCTTGATTTGTTCAAAAGAATTTTTGGAATCGACAATCCATTTTACTTCATTTCCCTTCCTGAGCATGGCTGTTATGAGTTTCACCATTTCAGCAAAATTGGAAACAAACCTCCTCAGAAAATTAATCTTGCCCAGAAAAGACTGGACTTCTTTCCTGGACCTTGGGAGTGGTAAGGTTTGGATCACCTCCACCCTGCTGGGATCAATCCTCACTCCCTCAGTAGATACTATATGCCCCAACAACTTTACCTCCTTCATGGAAAACATAGATTTTTTGGGATTTAAGGAAAGACCAAACCTTCTGCATTTCAAGAAGACCTTCCTCAGATGACAACAATGTTCCTTATCAGATCTAGAAAAGACCATTATGTCATCCAGATAGATCACCACAAACTGATCCTTTTCCCCAATGAAGGCTATGTCCATGGCTCGCTGAAATGTTTCTCCTGCATTCATCAATCCAAAAGGCATTTTGGCATACATGAATGTGCCCCAAGGAGTGGTGAAGGTTGTCTTTTCTCTATCCTTAGGTAAAACAAAGATATGGTTGTAGCCGAAAAATCCATCAATCATGGAAATCCTGGATGCACCTGTTACCCTCTGCAATATGTGTTCCATATTTGGAAAGGGGTAATTGTCCTTCTTTGATCTCCTATTCATATTTCTGAAATCGATACAGAGTCTGATTTCTCCACTTTTATTTCTCACCGGGACTAGACTGGTGACCCATTTAGAATATCTCAAGGGGACAATGATCTGGGCATCCAATAACTTCTTTACTTCTTTCTCCATGACATGCAGCAACATGGGATTAATCTTTCTTAGCTTCTGCCTAAATGGCTTAGAATCGTCTCTTAGTGGGATCTTATGCTCAATGACAACTGTGTCATATGTTTTGAGGTCTTCATAGGTCCAAGAAAATACATCAGAAAATTTCGTTAATAATTCAACATACTTGGTCCTCTTTTCTCTTGTCAAGCTGCTTGACAACTTGACAAATTTTGGATCCTCTGTGCCGATGTTACACTCAGTTGTATCAACATTATCATTTGAGATTTTACCCTTTACTGCCACATCATTTCTATCAAAAATACTTTCCAAAAGAGCCATTCCCTTTGGAATGTGATTGCTAGGTAGCTGAACAATATGATGATCAACAATCTTGTTCAGAAGATCATCAGCATAAGGGTCGGCTTCAGAAGCAGGGTCTTGATCAATGTGTAATGTAGAGAATTCATCAACAGTCTCAAGGAATCTTTTGATTTCAATATCATCCTCAAAAACCTTCCAATGTTTGATGTTGTCAGGTATGGAGGGCTTGTATTTCACTTTTGTATCATACCAGAGCTTGGGTGGTAGAGGGACTCTGAAATTGCTCGCTGAAATAGCCAGGGAATCAGCCACAATGTTTTCTCCTCTTGGAATAAATGATATATTGAAGGCCAGGAAAAAAATGTCAATGAGGTCCCAGGCTTTGTTTTTGTATCTCCTAAGCCGAGGGTGTTTGGCCTGATAAATATTTTCGATCAGCTGAATGATCAGCTCAGCATCACCAAACACAGATATTTCTTTAATCCCCATGTCCTTTTCAACCCTTTAACCCAAAATGAGAGCCTCGTACTCTGCCACATTATTGGTGGCTTCAAACTCTAACTTGTATGATAGAGATATAGTTTCCTGAACAGGGGAAACCAACACTACCCCAATGCCAACACCATCTTTAGAAGAATCTCCATCAAAGAACATTTTTCATACATAAGTAAGTAGGGAGGAATCTTCACGGGGGTTAATTGGCTGCTTTTTGAGCTTAAGAAGAGCCTCAGGGGTGTTGGTGAGTTGCAACAAACTGGATCCCAAATTAGTATCAAGGGAAAATATGGGATGATTGGTGGGGTCTGCCTCATCACTAACAATGTAGGCCAACTGAGATTCTCTGTACAATCTTCTGTGCTTCCCTCCAAAGAATGGAATGGTAGCATATGTGAGGTCCATCTGTAATGTTCCCCCAAGCCTTTTTATCCAAGATATTGACAATAACATGCCAAACTTGGGAGGAACATCAGCCACCACAATATCCATGACCACACTTTTCATGGGAAACTGAAATAAGGTTGCCACCAGATCTTTGATGACCCCAAGACATTGCACCCTCCTTGAATCGAAAGAGTACAAATCGTGATAAGCCTTTGTTACTTCCAGCCCGAGCTCTTCCATGACTGTTTTAGGCATGAGGTTATGGGAAGACCCTGAATCTATCAGGCAATTATGCAACACCTTATCATGTATGTTTAGAGATGTGTAGAAGGGAGGGGATGAATCATCTCTATATTCTACCATAGGGCCTAAGATGACTGCTGGTTTTTCATCTTGGAGATTAACTTAGTCCGAGGGAAGTTGAGGTGTATTTGATTGCAGCAGTTTAGAGAAACACCTTTTGAAATCTTCATGTTTAACTAGCTCTGAAAGGGGGACATGAATTATGATTTTTTGCATTTCATTATCAAAGTTAAAGGAGGAAGGAGGCTTCATAATTTCTCTCACCTCTAGGACAGGGTCTTTGGCTATCAGCAAGAGATTCTGATTTTTCATTTCCTTAGCAGTGATTGTTGCAGGCTTAACATGTTTCTCTGCTATGAGAGGATGATCAGGGATGTCAGACTTCTCTTCTTTCTTCTTAGACCAGAGATTTTATTTATTGAGACTGGTATTGGCCTTCTCCCCCTTACTTAGCTCATTTATTTGACTGTTCAGGAGGGACTCCTCATAGGCAGATTGAGTCAAATGGGGAAAAGGGGAGGTATCTTCAATGCAATGAATTTCAGGGTCAAGCTCCTCTTCTTCCCTCTCCTCATCAGTGACGAGGTTATTTTGAAAAGGAGCCTGGATTTTTTGATCGTTTCTATCTTTATCCCTTTGTTCCCTTGGCATAATATGAGGAGCATGGTTGTTTGGCCTTCTGAAGTTGCCTCTATTATCAATGTTTTGGGGATTTTTGTATGTCTGCTTCCCCTCCATTTTAATTTTCTCCATCTATGCCGACAAAGACTTTACCATCTTGGTCAATTCATCTACTTGAGGGTGAGCTATAGAAGAACCGGAGGTTGGGGCCTCAGATCTC
Organism: Picea engelmannii; assembly: GCA_009831015.1. Taxonomy (NCBI): domain Eukaryota; kingdom Viridiplantae; phylum Streptophyta; class Pinopsida; order Pinales; family Pinaceae; genus Picea; species Picea engelmannii. The sequence continues at coordinate 702,306 of ML787483.1, read as the reverse complement.
CCTCTTCCCTTGTCTTTGTTAGATTTTCCTCCGAGCTTATTAACTGCCAACACATTGGATTCTACTTCCAGGGCTGCATCTTTCATGTTAGCCAAGGAAGTAGCTCTTCTTTCTCTGAGAAGGAGGAAAAAATCGGGGTCAAAGGTACTATCATAAGTGATTTTGGTAGAGGCTTATGAGGGTTTTATTTCAGCAAGGATATTATTGTACATATTATTGAATCTTTTGGAGAAGTCAGAGACTGACTCTCCCTTTCTCTTCAAGGACCCAAACTTTTTCATATAATACATGAAATATTTTTTATCTCCCCACTGTCTCAAGAAGGAGTTATCTAGAGCTTAAATCCCAAAAATAGATCGAGGGGTCAGTCCCTAAACCATTTCCTCACCTCACCATCAAGACTTTGGACAAAGAATCTCATCCAGACATCTTCATTTTCAATGTTCATGTTGTCTGCATAAGTATAGAATGCAACAAGGTTCTCTTCAGCAGTTATGTCCTCCTCTCTAGTGAATTTATGCATATACTTCAAGTAATCTCCAACAGGGAGAGGATTCATGGGCTGAGGTAAGACCAGAGGAGCATATCTCGCAGCCACTATGGCATCAATTCTGTTTACAGGGGGATGAACACCTACCATAGGGATGTGAGGTTGAGGAGAACTCAAGGGTGAAGGTGTTAGGAAAAGGGAGGCTGGAACTAAGCTTCCAAGAGGAAAGGGAAACAACAAAGGATTTGGAGAGAGAGTTGGAGGGCTTGGGGGAAGTGGGGTCTCTCTTTCTGTGGTAGTGGCAACAGTAATAGGAGGAGGAGTGGTGAAACCCGGAGTAGGAAAATATTGTGAGGCATTGGGTCTAAACCATGGTACAATTTTAGGGGAGAATGGAGTGACAAGGCTTTCTCCCTCGAGTCCCAGACCAGGAGAAGAAAACTTAGCAGGAACACTCCCAAAATTTAATGTTCGGGAAAATCCAATAGAAGTTATAACAGTAGAATGAAAAGAAGAAATTGGAGTTCTTACAGGAGGATATTGAAAATCATCAGAGATACCTAGTTCAATAGTAGAATCTCCTTCTCTGAAGGCCTTTCCCTTTCTGATAAGGTTCTCTGGATCTACTTTAGGTGTTGTCAAGGGAAATTGAGGGGTAGGCCTCGTATGCCTGCCTCTGGAAGCCACAACTGAAATAATAGGTTCCCTAGTGGAGTCGTCACAATGGAGTCACCAGGTGCACAACAACGATCTTGGAGGTCTCTGATGCCTAATGCACCTTCGGAATCAGAGGCTCAATGTCATTCAGTTCTGGGGAAAAATATTCAACTTTGTCCCCGACAACGACTTTAGAAATGTTAGCACTAGGAGTCACTCCTGGATTGCAGCAGGATTAAGCCCGATACCCATCAATTTATATGTCACATGTTGTTTATAAAGGGTGATTGAATGGAAGTAAACTCAGAACAATATCGTTTTAACTCAAAAAACTGGGTTGGAAATACAGAGCTAGGTGAGGTCTTGATCTAACTTAGGCCAATAAGTTTTCATAGTGGTGAGTAGGTGGAGGAAAAACGAGAGAGGAATGAAAGTTTTCTCTGGACATTCAATCTTCCAGCAGCCTTTGGACGAAAAGTCTCAGATATGAGATCCTCTCAGATCTGAAGACTTCAAGAAACTTAAAATGCTACAAAAACCAATATAATCAAACCTACATTATACAATCATTACAACACCCAACTGAATCATCCATGCCCAGGATTTAAGAGTCAGAAGAGAGAGTAAGGAAGAGGCTATCTGCCATTAAAAAAGAAGTCTCAAATATCAGTCTATAACTAGAGAGCCAGAGGCCTCGTTAAAAATTTACAATTGGGAGCTTAGCTCTACCATCGATGCCAACAAAAATGGCAAAAATGCCTACATATACTCAGAACTGGCTTTGCTGCCTCCAATGTGATCATGTCAATACATTTAAGGCTTTACGTTGATGAGATTCTCTATCAGGCTGCGCATGCAGATGTTGGTTAGACTGCCCATGCAGTCTTATGTCAGACGCGATCTCTGTCAGACTCGACTGACAATCTCCCCCTGCGATTTGTCCCTCTCTGGCCTTCTACTTAAGGAAGGAGACAATGTCTCACCCACCTTCCTTATTTGCATTAAATTCTATATCAAGATTGGAGAGGCCCAAGTCAACTCTTCCCCTGAACAACATGGCGACCTCTCCATGGCCGACTGCTTCTTTGCTGGAACCTTGTAGAGGGACCCGGATGGCGAACGTGGATAAGACTCTTGGCAGGGACTATGGTGCCAACGTCATGGAGGTGAGACGAGGGGTGCCCATGTGGTCAAGCGAGACATATGGAAGGTGACATGGAAGGTGCGGGTGGAAGAAGGTGTGCACACTGCGCTGGGACAGGTCAGAGGTGGAGTGACATGGGGTGATGATGTTGGGGTAGATGAGAGGCTACGACAACAGACAAGATGGGGACATCTTCCAGGGAGGACATGAGCTGTAGGACACTTGGCAAGAGATGATAGGTGGGGGTGATAAGGGGCTATGGCCCAGTGGTGAGTGGAGGATAGGTGTAGCATAGTGAGATGGGGAGTGGTAGCGGACGATGTGATGGGCGGAGGTGAGAGACAGAGTGGGAGAAAAAAGTTAGTAGGAGGTAGGAAAGGTAAGTGGAGGAGGTAAGTGGTAT
>ML787483.1:597517-684866 GCA_009831015.1 Picea engelmannii | reverse complement strand
ATATGGAAGAATGTATTCCCGATGTTGTCCAAACATCAACATGTAAAACTTCTCCTCAGGATCTGTAAGATTGTAGTATTTCTGAACTTCTATCGCTAGAAACACTCCGACACACCCACCATTGTCATCGTTGATTAAACATTTCTGTGTGTTTGTGTGGTCGATGAGCCACTTTAGGACTTCAATACAGGGAAAAAAAAGGGTTCTGCTTGCCAACATATGTAGGTACGACCGTCGGATATTCGAGAACACCTCGTCGTCGAGCGCTCTTACATCTAGATCACTATGTGGGACATATTCCAGGTATTCCTCCTGGATGATCTTGTTAAAGAGTTCTCCCCAATGTGGGAGTGCCATCTTGGACCCTGTGCTTGCCTCTATATCTCCAAAGGTCGGAGGCTGGATGAAAACCTTCTTCATTGCTATCTTAATGACATGTTTCAACCTCAGAGTGTATTCCAATTGTCTTGCGGTCCCTGGAGAGGAGCCTTTGCCTACCTATGGTTCTTTCAGTTTCGGTGCCCTCGATGATCATCTGGTGGTTGTATTTCTTGGTTGCATTGTTCCTGCAACTTAAAACAAACTTTTAGAGACAAAAACTGGACAAAACATATGAATTACAGCCAGAAAATTCACAGACTCAGATACATACCTCTGAAGCTTATTAAAACTTGGTTATTTTGGCAATAATGAGATCAAAATAGCCTTTGAGTCACTCGTCTTTCTCCTTCAGATGCTCCAAAATTATCTTATGCACAGAATGATTTCTTTTACAATGACTCAAGAGAATTTAAACAGGGAAGAACTGACCATGTCGCATCAACCATTCAATTCGGGTTATGAGTGAAATTTTACCAAATATGCCACCGAATCTCTGTAACTTAAATTCATTGTGGGTTGACGGTGGAGGCACTGAGGGTGATGTGGTATATTGGTGATTTTAAACGACTGCTTCGATTGACACATGAGGTAGCAACTAATGTGGGATTTGGTATTAATTAGCTCCTTAAATTATCAAAATTCGATTGTATCTAATGCTAAAACGTCCCATCGTGTCACTCTCTCAGTGGGTGGATCAGGGATTGGGGATGTGCTATGAACATTTTCGTTGATTTCCTTTTGCAAAAGATCCGATGCCGATCAATTTCATCGTACAATGATGCCTTGGAAAAGATGACTCGAAGGTGTGACTCGGACCTAGGGAACCAAGAATGACTCATGGTAAAACTATACTGTACGGTTCTCCAATATGGTAAAGACACGTGGAGTTGAAGACCGATGACCTAATTCTCGTTTATTAATCAGAGTCGGGAATTTCCTTAAGTTATTCATTCTAAAATAAACCTTAGATTGCCGATACCGAAAAGGTATCCAGGGTTGGAGATCCGCGACAAACCTATCAAGTGCTTTCTTTGGAAAAGTCGTGATGCCGAAAAAACATCGGGGATCAACGATTGGGAATATCATTTGGTGCGGTCAGAATGTTTGTTGTGATCCTTTTAGGCTTTCCCTGATTCTGATAAGCGTGTCGGGCATTGGACATCGACGATGTATTTTCTTTCTTTGTTAACGTCTATTACCCTCATCTTTTACCAATGCTGAGGGGAAATCGACTATCGACGATATCCTTATGCAAGAATTAACGTAAAACAAAAACTTCCTTTTGTTGATGTTGACAGAGATCGATGCCGAATTCCTTCCGATTCCGAATCTCCATTTTTGAATTCCTTCCGATACCGAATCTCAGTGCGTTGGGTGAAGTGTTTTGGTTGTTGATTCTTTATTCAGGTGTTAAGGTCTTTTAAGTCATTGGGTTTCATAAGTTCAAACAAATCTGAAAATCTTATGAGAGTCAAGATACTAAGAAAAGACAAAACATTTCTCAAACTGGAGTCGAATAAGAAAGTACAACAATCAAGTGGTACCTAAAAAGTAAAAAATTGACATAGGATTTTTAGGATGTGTTGAGTTCTCAACAAATGACGACTTACTAGTCAAAAGTAGAATCTATGTTCCTACCTCAGGCTCGACTGATGTGAAAGTTGGTTAAGAACTTAACTGGTTTTTTATTAGAGCCCCTTTTATCCTTGCATTTGAAATTCCCTGGTTGGTGTATTTGGGTCTGCCTATGGGGTTTTCAACCTTTATTGCACCTTCGTTTCATGTGACCCTCTTTCACACCCCATTTGAAAAGAGTCTAGTAAAGCATTCACTAGACCTAGGCCTTTTAGTTACCCTTTTTCACTTGCTATGGTGTTGCTCCTCTTCCAGCGAGCGTCCATAGCCCCGACGGAGTCACCCCGATGTCATATAACTTGCTCAACTACCAGCGAGAGTCCATAGCCCCGACAGACTTATCTGCATACCCTCTCCTACTGTGCGCTCATTTGATATAGTTGATTTTATTTTGGACGAATTCCATGAGCGAGTGGGGGAGGAGGATGTCTATTATTGCAAAGTGAGATGGTTAAGGTGAAATTTTTCTAGCTCTGTCTCTGAGGTACGTGTAGTCTTTTCCAACTTACCATATTTCCCTTAAGGTTTTACCAGACCACCAGATAGACACTTCATCAGTTTTCCAAGGTTTTTCATGTGCGCAGGTTAGATAGAGAACCCCTCAAAACAACTACAGGTCCCCTACCGCTTCTTGTGTTGTATGCGAGTGATGAGTCAGGAACATAGTTCGTCATATCGCATAAATTGAGGTCAACCACTGTCTTGCTAAACACAGTATTCAAAAGCACCGAAGTACTATAGAAAGAAACAAAAAAAAAACAAAAACATTCTGCAATAAAACATCATGAAAATACAAACACAGTTTTTTTTTTAATGGAAATATTGTTTTAGGGCTTGGCCATTCATTGGGAGGGCGTCAGGTCCCCCCCTTAGATTTTGTAGCCGATACGTTCCTACCCCAATCTTCTCGGCCACTTGGAAAGGTCTGAGCCATATATTTTGAAACTTAGAATGTTTTCCTTTCGACTCATTTGCTCTATCTCATTTTAGGACTACGTCTCCCACTTCAAAATTCTTCTCTTTAGCCTTATGCTTATCAAACCACCTTTTAACTATCTACTGATGAGATATAAAATTTGATTTTTCTTTCTGCCTTTCTTCTTCCAACATGAGGAGGGTATCAATTCTTTTTTGTATGACTGATGATGGATGTCCTCTCGAATCCTAAGAAAGTTGAACAGATGGAAGATATAGCCCGTTCAGGAGAATGGATTCCTGTCCATATACCAAAAAGTATGGGGAATTCCCTATAGCTTCATTGGGTGTAACTCTATCAACCCATAAAGCATTATGAAGTGAAATATGCCAATTGCTTTGGTTGTCTGCAACTGTTTTCTTCAATATCCTCACTAGGTTCTTATTAGTTGATTCTTCCATTCCATTCCCTATGGATAGTAGTTTGCAGAGTATCTGATTATGATTCCTTTGTCTAGAGAAAAATCAGTTAATAAGGTGGAAGAAAAGTAAGATGGATTATCAAAAACAAGGACGAAAGGCACACCGAACCTTGTGATCAAATGTTGTTCTATGAATTGGATCACCACCTTCTCGTTTAGATGAGTCAGAGGGATGACCTCTACCCATTTCATGAAATAATATGTGGAGATTAGTATGTATCTATGATGTTTTGAATAACTCGGTGTAATTTTCCCTATGATATCTAACCCCCATTGCTTGAATGGCATAGAAATGACAACCGGTTGGAGTGGGGCATCTGCTCTCTTCTCCCTCCCCATTCTTGTTTGACAATTCCTACAGTTTCTAGCGTATGTGTGAGCATCCCTGAACATAGTAGGCCAATAATAGCTAGCTCTAAGTATTTTATGAGCAGTGGTGTTTCCCGCAAAATGTCCACTTGCAGGACCATCATGGAGCTCCTTTAGAACTTTGTTTGCATCTTCATGTTTGAGACATCTCAAAATTACCCCATCATAATTAACATGGAAGAACACCGAATTTATGAGGAGATATTGTGCGGATTTTAAACTGAGGGCTCTCCTTTCCCTAGGGTTTAGGTTTTCTAGGCAAGTCCCATGATGCAAGAGATAAGTTAGTTTCTCGTACCAAGACTCTTGCCCTGGGGAGATGTATGAAGCTTCACCACACCATAATGCCAATTCATTCTCCCATCCAGAGTCTTCATTTACTTGGTCCTGGGCTTCAACTGCCAGTTTGCATAACCCTTGCCCCTTAGCCAGTTTAGCAGGTTTTATATCTAGATCAAATTCTTGGACTACTGCCATCCAGTTTCCTCTTATTTCCCCCATCTCTTGTTGAGTGAATAGGGATCAGAATGCAGGGTGAGGCACGATGAATTTGGTATGATTCTTAAGGATGTATGACCTGAAGTGTTTCACTGCTTTGTATACATCATAAGCCTACTTGTCTATAGCAGGGTAATTTAGTTTGGCCCCTTGGAGATTAGTGCTCATCAATGATACCGGGACCTCGTTGCTATCATCATCCCTCTGAGTCAGTACTGCAGCTAGTGATTGGTCAGAGGAAAATTTATAGAGGAAAAAAGATTTGCTAAAATCCGGACTTCGCAACACTAGGGCTTGAGATATCACATTCTCAATATTGTTGAAATCCCTTTTCCGCTCATCATCCCACTTGAATTCAACGTCTTTGCGGATCATTTTTTGTAAGGGTTTGATAATTTCAGCGAAATCGGGGGTGAATTCTCTTACAAAATTGATTTTCCCGAAGGATGATTGCATAGCCTTTTTGTTGTGAGAAAATGGAAGCTGAGATATAGCCTTAATCCTTTCTGGGTCTATGTGAATCTCTGCTTGAGATATAATATGACCTAGCAATTTACATTCCTCGACACCAAAGATAGTTTTCTTAGGGTTTAAGGAGATACCGTATTTCCTACATCTTTCAAAAATATGGGTTAAGTGCTAGATGTGATCTTCTCTATTATTTGAATACACAGTCACGCCGTCCAAATAGAATACTACACATTTGTTGATTAGTCCCCAAAATGCTGCATCCATGGCCCTTTGGAAGGTCGCCCCTACATTGATTAACCCAAAGGGAATGCGTTTATAAGTGAAGGTTCCCCACTTGGTTCAGAAGGTAGTTTTCAAGTGGTCTTCTTCTAAAACTAGAACTTGGTTGTAACCCGAGAAACTGTCCAACAGGGAGAAAATCTCAGAGCCAGACATGGTATGCAAGAGTTTCTCCATTGGTGGGACTGGGTATTTGTCCTTTTCTGAATCTCAGATGAGGTTCATGAAATCTACGCATAGGTGGATCTCCCCAGACTTTTTCCTCACATGAACCAAATTTTCTACCCATGCGAAGTGTCTAACTTGGAAAATAATCTTGGCATCTAGTAGTTTCTTTAACTCTTGACACATGAGAGGCTCCAAGGATGGGTGGTATTTCTGGAGCTTCTATTGGAAGGGTTTTACTTCAGGATTTAACAATATAGTGTGTTGAATGATACGAGTATCATAAGTTTTCAGATCTTAGTAGGACCATGCAAAGACATCTTGATATTGTCTGAAAATTTTGAGATAGGCCTTCCTTTCTTCTTTAGATACTGTCTTGCCAAGATTTAAATTCTTGGGGTTTTCCGGGGTTCCTAAATTTATAGTTTCATGCATGGGACACAAATTCCTCATCTTTGCATTCTTTGACCCTTTAAATATTTCCCTTAGGTCAAAAAGGTTTTCTAAATTGGCTATTCCCTTCGGTATCGTGTGAGACCTTGGCTTGTCAGTCGGTTGATTTGTCTGAGGATCGGTTTCTGCTGATTGTTCCTGGAATACTTCATCATCAATAGCCAAGTCTTTAAAATTATCTTGATTGGTCAAAAAGTTTATGATCTATTCATCTCCTTCAAATACCTTCCAATTAGAAATATTGTTGGGCACCGACGATTTGTAGAGTAGCTCCACAATGAACCGGGAGGCTTCATAATCTTCTACAGGTGATAGCCTTGAGGCAGCAGTGGCCAAATAATAAAAAAGAATGTTCTTTATTCTGGGGATCATTGTAATGTTGAAGGCTTCAAAATGCTCTATTAGCTTGTGCACTTCCTGTTGGTAATTCCTAAGGTGTGGAGAGTTGCAATGTATAGTGTTCCTTGTCTAACGATGATTTCAGAATCTCCGAAAACTTTCAATTCGTTGACGTTTAAGTCTATGGCTTTCTTTATCCCTTGTACTAGAGCTTCATACTTAGAGGGGTTGTTTGTGCATTCAAATTCTAGTCTACAGGACAAGAAATTTCGTTTACCTTTTGGATCAATGAGGATGCACCCTGCCCCTGACCCCTCTTGTGATTTTGATCCATCAAAGTATAAGGTCCAAACTTGTGGGAAAAACCTATCAACTTCCTCTTTCTTTTCACTTTCCTCCTCTCCTCCTATTTGTTCCATGATTTCTAACGCATGTTCTTGAAAGAAGAGGGTTTCCTCTGCCATCGTCGGCAATTTCTCTTGAAAAATCATTTTGAAGTTTTGAGTAAGAGGGACATCGGATGAGAAGGGGGAGAAATTCCTGAAATCAAAGTCACAGGAATAATTTCCTAGCACGGGGAAATCTGCTGATGAGGGTTTATTAAGGGTTTCTAAGTCAGTGACAATATGTTTTAGATATCTTTCCCTATTGATCCTAATCATATTCGAGTGTCCTTTTAATGGCATCCAAAGGTAAGCTCAGTCTGTACTAAAGTACCCGTTTAACTTCTCAGACCAATCTCGACTCAATAAAAATCCATAATTTTATAGGATATCTACTACAATGATGTCAATTACTTGCACAAATTTAGGGTGTGTCACTATTATGATCATTACATCTTTGAGTTATCCCATGACCTTCACCTGGGTTCTGTCTAGCTGTATCACATGTTTATCTCTTTTGAGAGGGATTGAGTTTAATTTTTTACAAATAGACAATGGCATAACATTGGAGGATGCTCTTGAGTCAACCAAACAATTATGGAAGTTTCTGTTGAAGTCTTCAAACGTCAAAAGGAACGGTGGGACAAAAGGTTTTCCCTTATTATCCTCAGAGTAGGCATTCACTGTTGGTTTATTTCTTAGATCTGTGGGAGTTAGATTTCCTCCTTGGTCAATGCTTGTTGTAGGATTTTCTACTGATTCAATGATTGTAGCATAAAGTTCTTTTGCTGAGGGATTCTACACATGTCCATGACCAATATATTTGACTTCAACTTCTTCAAATCTTCTACTATGTTGTAGTATAGCTTGGGAGATTCTTGTGTATGGATGTTTATAGGGTTTCTTTGGGGAGAAAAAGGTGCTTTAAAGTGACCGAGAGCTGGTTTTCCTCTTGAAGTTTGGGTCGTAGTAAGGTCGTTTGAGACAGGTTGAGCTCTACTTCATGTTTGCACAACCAAGACTTCTTCCGGTGGTTCTTGAACCTAAAATAGGTCATCAGAAGGCATAGGTAGGTTAGGGTCCCATATCAACATGGTTGTTTCTTCTGGTGGATCATCTTCTTCTTGATCGAAAATATTCATAGCTGAGCCACTTTATTGTTCGGTTAGGGAAACTTCATCTAGAAACTGGTTGGCCATCAAATTCATGGCATGCACCCATTGAGGGAAGTCTCTTTCAAATTGTTTGTCTTGATGATAAGTACAGAAAGATTTAGATGCTACATTTCCCAGATCAATGTTCAAGTTGGCTGGGGGAGGTTCAATTTCTTTGAAAGGTGGATTTCTTTTAAAAAAGGGTTTATAGGGCCTCTAGCCTTGGTTTCCCTCCCCTGCACTTCTCTTCATGTCTATAATTTCGTTTGACAACTTCTTGACCATGCGTTGTAGGTATTCTATGTCTCTACTTCCCTTTCCAGGACCTTGTTCTATTTGTTTCCCTGCGGGTCTAGTCAACACGAGTCCTCTCTTGGGAGGAGGCTGAACTTATTTCTTAACTAATGAGACTTGGCCTTCTTTGCATCCTTTCATTTGGAACTCTATCATTGTGGCTTCTTCAAAATTCTCAACTAAGGTTGGTTTGGCAACCCTTTTCACAAACATGGAAATAGAAGCTGGAAGAGCATTAGCGCATACTTCGATTTGCAACTTCTGAGTAGGTTTATCTTTAGGTTGGAATTTGTTTAAGATAGTGGTAAATATTTGATTAAAGTCTTTAACCTTCTTCTTTGAAATCATGGTGGCGGTGAACAACTCAGCCATCAAAGCTTCTGTAGTGGTTTCTTCTGCAAATTTATCTAGAATATCCTTTTGAAACTTCGTCCAACTAGTTATGGACCCTATAGGTAAGTTAAAATACCACGTGGATCCTGAGTTCTCAAAAGTGTAGGGGAAAAGCCTGCATAAAACGTCTTCATGTTGGACATTCAACAACCTAATAGCTAGAATGAATTTTTTGATATGGTCTTCAGGAAATCCTGAGGTCTCAAGGTCAAATTTAGGGAGTAATTTTTCTGGATGTCAAGGAAGGTTATGTACTCGCCCAAGGATATCCAGAGCATCTCTAGCCAACCAAGGTTGATTATTATGAGGTGGTTTTCCCCTTTATTCATTATGATCATTTTTATCCTCCATGTCGTTCGACCTCGAAGATGAGCGTTCTGAGTTAAACCCTACCTCGTCGAAGAAGTCATCGGGCTCAGAGCAGTTACTGTCTGATGATTCAGGGATTAGATTGAGAGGATGTTCAATTTCAGTAAGTGAGAAATCTATCGGGTCTTCTACTATGTGAACAAAAATATGGTCGGGGGTATTGACCACCGGTCTACTTACTTTTTTTCTATGAGGAAGCAATGGATCTAAGGGTAGTGCTCTGATTTTTCAGGCGTAATCTCTTGTGATTCTTATGAACTGGTTCAACTCCTCGTGAAGAAGAGCGTAAGGTATCTCAGGGAATAAATTTTCTTCCTCTTGTTGGGGTGAGTTACTCATTTCAGGAGTACTCAGTGTGTGGTTGCTATCTTGGGAATGACTAGCCATGCATGTGGGCTGTTTTGAATCTACAGGCTATGTGAAATATTATGTCAAAAATATTGTCAGACATTCATTCTTCAGGCCCTCCTTCTAGCGCCATTTCTAGTGGAGGGGTCCTAAATCCCTTTAACTCAATAGTAGGAACTAAAATTGCCACCGAGGCCCAATTAAAATCTAAAACATTTAGTGGTGGAATGGTTCTCTAGATCTTGCGATCCAGCCAAACGATCAATGGGATTTACGTAGTGATTGACATGATGTCTTCTTGTGAAAACTCCTCCCTCTATTCAAACGTTCTCTTTTTGTTTTTTCTCTTATAGATGGGACCGATACAAGATAAATGCTAGTATAAACCAACTGGGTAACAAAGGGATAACCCTTCTGCTCAAGCATGTAGACAGTGATTCTTACACCTACAACAAGCCTAGTACTAATACATTAACCTGCTGGTGTTCCAATTACCAACTGAGATATGATTACTAGGAGAAAACATACATGCAATAAATGATGGCAAGAAAAATAGTTTCCTTAACTCTAATCATCAACCACATATTACCACAACATTTTTTCTTTTCATCATTAAAGACAAGAATATAAAAACACTGAATCAGATAAATTATCAACAAATTTAGAGTCTCTTACTCGTTACAACATCCAATCATGAGATAAAATCAGAAATAATTCTTCTTCAGATCCAATAATACACGCTTTTGATGAAAAACACAAACTTGTCTCTGGTCCTAAACAAGTCTTCTCAATTCATGTAGCTCTGAATTGGTTCTTTACAAATCCAAAAATGAGGGTCTTTGCAACAACCATCGACCCCTCTTTAACAGGTTGATATTCTTATTCATAACATATTATTAACTAAAAATAACTATCAAAGTGCATCTAAGTAAAAAAAAAAAATCGCCACGTGGCACTTTCATCGCTCAGTCTTCAAAAAATCATCAAATGGTTTCACTTGAGTGGATGACTCTTCTTATACTCGGACCATTGGACAAAGAGATCCTCACACATGTTGGCATACGTGAACATGTGTTGATCCATCGGGGCTGAAAGGATCTCCTTGATCTCTACTGCCCGTGCCCAATATTTCACTATTTTAGCACTTAACTATTGTAGCACTGTTCGATCCTTGAATGGGTGCTACATGAACTGCTACACTTTCCCTGGCACCATGTTCACCACCTTTTTTATCTCCGCATCCCATGATGAGTCTTGTTCGACATGTAATTTGACTATGTTGTGCAAGTCGACAAAGTTATCGGGTGTGCCAAATTCTGGAAGGCCAATGTCTCTCATCGCTCGGTTGACCTTGGTCCAACTCTTTTTATACTCGGCTCACTTCTCTTGGATTTCCCGATGAGGTTCTTAGGCCATTCTCACCCAGTAGTTGTTTGAATTCTTTATGCGATCAATGCTACTATCCCTGAGTACCCAAATGCCATGCTCTTCGATGTCTCGACCTTACTGAATGACGCTGATGTAGTCAATCCTCTCCACGGCTTGGTGTGCTTTCTCATACCACCTCTCCATATCTTTACACATTGCCAATTCCATGAGGGTGTCTTCTTGGTAATCGACTATTCTTACAGTGAACAGGTGCCGTTCGTTTGCAAATTTATTGTAGGAATCTTTAAATTCACTTCTCAAGAACACCGAGGCCTATGTGGAGTCTTGGTAATATTTCACCAAAAGGCGTAGATGTTCCAAATCCTTCAGTGCAGTGACCAACTCCTCTTCATCCCTTTTTGCTCTGTCAATGGTGGAATTTGTGATTGCCATCCCTGTGCCGATAAGTTCGGATGTCTTGGCATGCTCAGTGTTAATCAACTTTTCCTCTGTGGTGATGAGGATGGAGCGATCTAGAGTAATCCTCCTCTTCTTGGTGGTTCTCTTCACAATAGATTTCCTTTTCCAGTCTGTTATAACCCTAATTTCCACCATACATGCTTTTCTAGCATCAAGCCATCTTAGATCCCTTCTTTGCCAAAGCACTGCTGAACAATTCTTTAAAAAACCTCTTTTACAAGGGCCCACACACCCTACTCCATTACTGGACGCGTGTACATGCTAGCTGACCTAAAATAGCCCATGTGGACCGATAAAAGCATGAAAAAAGGAAAGTTGTTGACGAAACACACAACTTTGGGTGAGTTAACTGAAACTCCTGACCATGCATGGCCGAGGGTTCGTCCAAATACCTAGCTTCTTCTAGCCTATAAAAGAAGGGCTAGGGGTCCCATTTGGAAAAGGAGAAATAGAGTAAAGAAACTCTGCCCAATTGCATATTCCAATTGTCCCAACCCTTTAGCCATCCTTGTGCAAGAAGAGATACAAAGAAAATAAGTTGGTGGACATTTGAAGAGGATCCCAGGATCAGGATTCGCGGAGCAGTGGCCGGTCTCGACATTGTAAGTTGATTCATTAAAGTTAATAATAAAGAAATGCTTTTCCTGTCCCACTATATGAGTTCGTCATAGTTCAGTAAATATATGTTTGAATCTCTAACTCATTAGGATATAGGTAAAATGCATGTGTAGTTTGTTGCTTGTTTTGTACACAGGTCAATCTTTAGAGGATAGCTTCCAACAAGCGGTCAAGCGTGAAAGGGGATCGACATCGAACATCCAAAACAAGGTATGTTTGTCTAACCATGTGTTTGCTGAAAATGAATAGGGTTTAAGTTTGGGGACGAAGGTAGAAAGTATATTTCTTTTGGTCATAACTGCATGCATAAGATAACCCTATTTGCTAGTCCGTAGGGGGATTTCCCTCACAACAGAATTGGCGACCATACTGGGGACAATCCCATTTTTGGACAACCTATTCCTATGCAGGGTACTATTCCTGCACAGGGGGAAAACCTAGGAACTTCTTCTGCATCAGGGCCTTGGAATTCTTGGCAGGGATCCTTTCCCTCATCCGGAATGCCAATCTGGGGTAATTCTTTCCATAATCAATGGAACCCCAGACAAACTACTATGCCTATATCCACGGGACCGACACGGGGCAACCCTTCCCAGATTCCTTCGAATATAATGCATGCCCAACCATCTATGTCCTATTTGGTAAATCAGCCGATGATGTCTCCACATACGCAAAATCCATACGTTGACCAGGGCCATGGTTTCTACCAGAATCCAGGCCAACAGCCGAACGTTTCCTAGCAACTTGGTGCCAGTCAAACTCCAGGCCCTTTTTTCCCAGGTTATCACCAACAAGCTAAACTACCTTTCTTTGCGACTTTGCACTTGCCAGATTTGACAAGGTTGTTGAACGACCCTATTTGTCACGATCCACATTGGCCTCCTATGTCGATGAAGTTTCCTTCGGACATTCCAAAGTTCAAAACCAAGCCTAACGAAGATCCAGGAGATCATGTGACTACCTTCCATATTTGGTGCTCATCTAACTCGTTGAAATATGACTCCGTACAGTTGTGATTGTTTCAATGTACTCTCATTGGGAGTGCCGCGAAATGGTACATTGAGCTCGATTGCTCAAGATACTCTTCCTTTGGTGAACTGGCAATGGATTTCCTAAACCATTTCGAGTTACTTGTAAGATATGACGCTGGCATAGAGATGCTTGCCAATTTCGAATAGATGAAAGCGGACCATATCTCTGATCACATCCAAGAATGGAGATGCCAGAAGAGTTTAATTAAGGTGCCAGTCCCACCAGCATTCCATCTTGAGTGGTTCCTTAAGTCTTTGGTCCCGCAGTTATCCAAAGATGTCGCAATGTCAGGAGTATTCTCCAAAGAAGACACCATCATGAGAGCTCAACAATTTGAGCTCATCTATTCTAAGTCCGGTTTATTATATAACATCTTTCCAGATGCGCCATTCTCAATACTTGATAAAACTAGATAGAGAGCTGGACCACATGCCGATGGTATTGTTGGTTCAGCACAAACAAAGCCCACTGAGAAATTGACGAAGTAGTTGTAGCAGTTATCTATACAACACACAATGACCAACCAAACTACTACTTTGGCTGCTCCCCCTACCAAAATGTCGGAGGTACACACAGTGCAATCGACTAACCCAAAGGCCACCCAACAGCCTGAAGGAAAGAAAAAAAAATGAAAGAAGGGTAAGGGGGATAAAAAACCTATCGATAATGATGGAGGGGACAACACTGAGAAATGGAAGGCTAGGTATCCATGCAACTTGTGCGTAGAAGACCACCCGACCCATCTATGTCCTCGACTTGTAGAAGCCCAAAATTTTGTGATGCAGCAACAACCTGCTGTGTTGACCAATCCATTTCAACATGGCCAAAATCTAACCCAAGCCTTCACAAGCATGGAAGGGGGCAGCCAAGAACCCTCTCCGCCTATGAATAACCTTGCATTTGTGAATGTATATATGGTGAGGGGTGATGCTTTTATATCGACTAGAGCGCACGATTATAGTAAACCAGGCACTTCTGAGAAGGGTAAAGATGCTGAAATCCCATCTCTTCCTTTACAGATTGAGAAGACGTTGGGCGAAACAATGACACACATTCCCAAAGGTGCATTCAAAAAAGCTTCTCATAACCCAAACACAAGGGCCACCCAGAACTACTCTGTGGTGGAGGATTTATCACAAACCCCTTGTGCGATGTCAGCTTTGGAGGTCCTCCAAAGCTGCCCTTCCCAGAGAAAAGCCTTGTTAATCGCTTTAGGATCTACCGAGACTTGTAATCTGGGTACAGTCATGATGGATACAACCGACTTAAAACCTTGTCTGCCTTACCATGTAGTGTTTCAAAAAGTAGTGGATTATCCCATGAAAAATTTTACTCAGAATATCTTCCACACGGTGGTTGATGAGGGTGCCTTGACATGCGTTATGTCATTGGCATGTTGGAAGGCCGTTGGACAACCCATTTTTTCTCCGTCACCTACCCTCCTCACTGCTTTTGACGATCGTTCTTTCCGACCACATGGTATCATTCCTTCTTTCCCCGTGCAGTTAGGAGGGAAGACTGTGTGTGTCGAAGTAGAGGTAGTCGATGCTCCCCTCGACTATAACCTCTTGCTAGGAAGGAGTTGAACTTAGTCCATGCAAGTTGTGGTTGCTACAGTTTTCCGGGTCTTGTTGTTTCCACACAAGAGTCGGATAGTGACCATCGATCAATTGTCCTTCTCCAGACCTGACCCTGCATTGGGGGCATCCAATGTCCCAATGATTGATAATCCTCAACCATGTGTTGTCAACGTAGGGGTTGGTTTGTGCCCATCTTTGATGGGTACCTTTGATTACCCGCTCCCTCAAGCCGATATCAAGTTTATATCCAATCACCATAAGGTTGATATTTTTCAAGTTTCATCGTTCCGCACGACTTACTTCGACGATCCATGGATACTTCCTTTCCCATCGGCCACGATGGATGGGACAGGGCACTCGAGCATGTCCATGCCCTTGTCCGCAGCTCAAGTAGCATACTCTTTAGTCTAGAAAAATTCAGCCCACACTGATCCAGCTCCTGCACAAGAGTTTGATCCACTTCTAGAGCCTATTTGGGCTCAGGCTTCTCTCGCTCACACCAATTCATTAGACTTAGTCTTTCCCTCTGATGAAGCCATAATTGAAGCAATGACTAGTCCGGATAAACCTTGGGAAGATCTTCATCACAAATCATACTTTCTCCCAGAGTTAAGCCAAATTGAAGCGGGAGAATTCACCGTGACTATGATGGGAGATCGGTCTTGTCCTATTAATCCCCTAGCTACACATGAGGTTTATGCTGAGGGTAATATGGAAACTATCGCTGAAACCTTACCAATCAATATCTCTCGAAACCCTGGCATCGTGGAGAATGTCTTCGTCGAAGCTGACTACTCCCCCGAAGAGATTAAAATCTACACAGATCTTTTTAAAGAATTCCGCGACATTTTCGCCTAGTCTTACGAGGAAATGCCAGGCATCAATCCAAAAATAGTTGAACATGATATCACAATGTATCTTGATGCCAAGCCGGTTCAGCAGAAGCTTTGTCTAGTTAATCCTAAGAAAGAAACAACCATTAAGGTTGAGGTTAAGAAATTGCTAAAATCCGGGTTTATCTATCCTATCCATTTGAACCAATGGGTGTAAAACCCCATGCCAGTCAATAAAAAACAAGGCATGATTCGTGTATGTACCAACTTCCATGATTTGAACAAGGCCTGTCCCAAAGATAATTTTACCACACCTTTCATCGACCAGATCATTGATGAATGTGTGGGTTGCGAAGCCTTTTCTTTCATGGATGATTTTTCGAGATATAATCAAATCCAAATCAAACCCGAAGACCAACACAAAACGACATTCATCTGCCCATGGGGTACATTCGCATATCGTAAGATGCCTTTTGGTCTAAAAAATGTTGGAGCCACCTTTCAGCGGGCCATGTCTTTTTCTTTCCATGACCTCAATCATATAGTCGAGGCCTATTTAGATGATTTAGCATCTCGATCTCGCAAGAGAACAGATCATCCCACACACCTCTGACTTATCTTCGAACGTTGTCACTACTTTTAGATTCGCTTGAATCCAAACAAGTGCAGATTTTGCGTAACATCAGGACGATTGTTAGGTTTCATAGTGTCAACAACAGGGATCATGGTCGATCCTCTCAAGGTTGAGGCAATAATTCAGTTTCCCCCCCCATGCACAATCCTTCAACTTCAGAGTCTACAGGGAAAGACAAATTTTATAAGATGCTTTATCACTAACTATGTCGAGATCACCAAGGACTTTATGCACTTAAAAAATACGTTCCCTTTTGTTGTGACGATGCCGCTCAACACTCTTTCGCCGCATTGAAACATACACTCACAACTGCCCCTCTGCTCCAACCACCTAACTATAAGAAGGATGTCCTATTATATCTAGCTGCAGCAGAGTCAACCATTGGCATGGTCTTAGTTCAAGAAGATGACTTGTTCTCAGAATATGTCATCTATTACCTGAGCCGAGGCTTCATAGGACCGGAACTCAATTATTCTCATACCGAAAAACTTGCATTGTCAGCAGTCCATGCTATTCAACGATTCTGTCAATATGTTCTATTTCGCAAGACCACCGTCATTACTGTCATGAATCCATTTCAGTACATGTTGACACGACGGGTAATAGGTGAAAAAATTAGTAGATGGATAGTCATCCTCCAGGAGTTTGACTTGGATTTCGTTTCAGCAAAATCCAAAAAGTCACTGGTCTTCACAGAACTTATTTCAAAACTTCTGGTTGAGTCAGGTGATCTTGTGCCCAAAGAGTCGCCTATTAGAGGAGATATGTTTTTGATCACCTCTTCGGATCCCTGGTACGGAGATATACTTATCTATCTCCAGAATTTGAAGTGCCCCACTACTGCTTCTTGTGATGAGCGTCGATGCATATGCCATCAGGCTAAGAATTATCTCATACTCGATGATACATTGCATTGGAGAGGTGTAGACTGCATCCTATGCCGATGTCTCACTCACGAAGAAGCGGTTATAGTGCTTAACGATTGCCATACCGGTTCTTGTGGTGGTCATTTGTCTAGGTTGGTGACAACCCAAAATATTCTACGAGCAGGTTACTTTTGGCCGACACTTATCAAGGATTGTATTGAATCAGTCAAGAAGTGCCATCCATGCCAAATATTCTCTCAGAAGATGAGGGCACATCCTGCTCCCATGTTTCCTGTGATCAAAGTTGGTCCCTTCACCAAGTGGGGGATTGATTACACTACATGCAACCCTCCTTTAGCAAGGGGGCACCGTTATATCATCATAGCTGTAGACTACTTCACAAAGTGGGTTGAAGATATGGCAACACTTAAAGATGATGGAGAGACTGCAACTCTCTTTTTATTCAATCAGATAATAGCAAGGTTCGGCATCCCAAGAGAGATTGTCACTGACCATGGCAGTCACTTTCAGAACCAGATGATGATCGAGTTAACGTTAAATCTTGGGTTACGGAAAGAAAATTCATCACCCTACTACCCCCAAACAAATGGGCAGGTGGAAGCCATAAATAAAACTCTTAAGACCATTCTACAACGAACTATCAACTCAGCCAAGTCAAATTGGCATTTGATGTTATACTCGACATTATGGGCCTACCGAACATCTGTTAAGACTGCAACTGATTTCTCACCTTTTCAACTCGTTTATAGGCTGGAGGTAGTCTTGCCCATCGAATGTCATATCCCGTCTCTAAAATTGGCAGTACAATTACTGCCAGACACGTCTCCACTTGAAGAATGGTTAGTATACCTTGAGTAGCTCAATGAGCAGCGTCATGATGTGGCCCTGGCCAATGAGGCTCACAAACATAAGGTCAAGTGTCAGTATAATAGGTCCATTCATCCTCAGATTTTCTCTGAATGCGACCTTGTCCTGGTCTATGACCAAGATAAGGACCCCTTAGGGGCAGGAAAATTCAAGCCCATGTGGTTTGGACCTTTCATCATAAAAGAGGTTTTAAAAAAGGTTTCTTATCGTCTGGTTGATTTTGAAGGGAATACTTTGGCAGAGCCTAGAAATGGGCTCTACCTAAAGAAGTATTATTCATAGGCAGGTCACTGTGGGTAACTTTTGTAACATATGTATAGTCTTTGTACTAATACTTTTTAGTTTCTTTTAGTGTTATGGACATGTCGTTGATGTTATCTTTTTTCACTATGGTAGATGTCAAGTGATTCCGATGTGTTCGTTGGGTATGCAGATGGTGCTAGTCAGCACACTCGGAGGCTTGCCTTCGTAGCTTGGGTAATCTTTACACCTCAAGGCCAATTATTATCTTCCGGAGGTATATGCTTAGGTGAAACCACAAATAATGTTGTCGAGTATAGTGCGGTTATTAAGTTGCTTCACGACGCTTTGTCATTGGGTATCTCTCATCTCTGGGTCTATCTCGATCCTCAACTGATTGTGTCTCAGTTAAACAGAGTATACCGGGTTCATGATCCAACTTTACACCGATGATTCCTTAGGGTATGTCTCTTAGAATGAAACTTTGATTATATTACATATTTTCATGTTCCTAGGAGATTAAACCAAGTTACAGATACTCTAGCTAATAAAATTTTAGATTGGCATCTTGCAAACATATGAAAGAACATTAACATAAACATGTAAATACATTTTTTACACATGATCCATAAGACACAAAAGACAAAAAACCATATATAATATCATAAAAGGAACCAGAGTACACCGATGAATGCAAGCGCCTCAAAAATAGGACTAATAACAAGTCATAGGGCTTATGCCCTCAAAAAATATATACAAGTAGTGCTTGTGGCACATCAAAATGTCTAGCTAAAGTCAAGGCCCGTGGGCCTTATTATACTGGTCCACAGCATTGGCTAAACGCTGAAACAACTGTACCCACGTCTGTGGTGCCCCCAATACATGAGGTTGCATAGATGGTGGCAGGTCCTCAATCTCTACCATCGGGACTGTGCGAGTGAGTGCAGTAAAGTTACACTTGACTCATCTCAATACCCTCTCATCCTCCCTGGCTGGAAGATCTCCTGCTACTACTGGTCCCCCTACGACGGCAGGTGCGGCCCCTGGCCGAGGATGATGCTTGTTCCTCACATAGTCAACAGGTCGCACTGGTCCCACATCTGCACACGATGAACACATATTCATCAAATACTCAGGCATAACAAAAAAAATGATATATATAACAAAACAACATAAAAATTACATATACAACAAAAAAAATACAAAGGTGGAGACTTACCCATCTCCCCTCGCTCCTCACCAGAAGGTACTGATATCTCAGGGTCTCTCGAAAAATCAATCCCGGCATAGGGGTAATCCTCTATAACCGGGATCTATCATGACAACCACACAAAGAAATCATCATAGAAGGACTCATTGGTCCTTCTTCCACCCTGTCGCGACAGTAATACTGCCCATCTACACACAGCATGAAGAGAGGCCTGATGTCCTCATACCACTACTCAAGGAATAAAACTCGAAACTCTCTCAAAAAAGAATGAACACAGAATGGTCCCGAACCCGAAGTTCCTATGTGTCCACAAATGACAATCTATCAGCTACCTTTTCATACATTCAAGCAATGTGGTACTCCAATAAAAAACTTGTGCATTTAAGCACTGGACTGCACAATTCATCTGTGCATGGGATGCTTGATGTAGAGCCGCAGAACCAGTAATTCACCCAATAAGCAATACTATTGCCTGTAGCGATAAGTTAGTGATCTTGCTTATGGGAACCTATGTGCTCGAGCGGTCTGTATCAGCTACACAGTATAGGCCTATCAATTCTGCTATGTTATGCATCCCCGCAGGAAAAGTCTGGAAATTGACTGGTTCCCCTCTCCTGGAGAGGCCAGTCAAAATGTAAATTTCCTCGACCGTGGGAACCAGTGATTGCCCCTCTAACATGAATTCCTCTGCATCCGAATGCTAGTAGTCAACCAAGGCATTCAACAGCCTAGGTTGTGCCCACATGAAAGGACATAGAAAAAAATTGAGTAACCCACATTGCATCAAGGTAGCCACAACATTAGGGTCTTCCCCGACCAATTCATTTACCTCTTCATGCTCTCTTTCTCTCCAATGGACATACATCCTGCAAAACACCAAGGTTTAGGAGGGTTAAGCCTTGCTTTTTAAGCCTTTTTCATTCAATAAGGGGGTCCACGCGTGCTGTCATGGTGACAGTTGTGTGTACACGCGACCTGTCCTGAGACAACCCGCATGGACCTAGGGCCGACCTTTTAAAGGTCGACGCCTCCCTAAAAAATGAAACCCAATGCAAAAACAAAGACATAAATTGCAATATAAGAGAGTTTGTACTTGGTCCAGACAGAAGTTCGTTTTGTCCACTGTAGCTCCCGGAATCACCGCTTTTGACAAAGGGGGTCTTTTGGTTCCAGAGTCAATTTCCAAATTAGCAATGGTGATAATGAGCTGCCAGCTTCTATTTATAGAATTTTTGGCCTCTTTTTGTCACTTTTTTGGCCTCCCTTATCATTTTCTTTATACCAAAAAACATTTAGAGTGATTCAGGAGTTGCATAGGAGGGATTTGATCGGGTATTGGGACAGTTTTTTGGAGTTTTGGGTAATTTTATGTGGTCTGTGAATTTTTTTTTTTCCGAGGATCAACTTGAGCATATAGGTTAGGTTTCTACCCTGACTTTTGTACCTTGTTGTCTTTTTCCTTTGCCATAGGATCGATCCCATTAGGTTGTGACATGGAACCATCATAGCTGCTTTAGAAGTGTCACAACTTGGTGGTAGAGCCTACCAGAACATGGATGCCCTAGGTAGATCCTGGTTGCATTATGGCATCCATGCTGTCGCTAAAATACTATAGGCTCGGGAGTCCTTGTAGTTTTTCCTAAATATGAGTTTGAGCCTCATTTGCATGATTCTTCTTCGCTCTTGATCTCGCCCTCAGGACTCCCAAAAAATAACGGGTCTTCTTTTAAGCCTTTTTCAGACCCTCTAAACATGAAAAGATTGCCGAGCGATCTTGTGGCCTTTCATGCTCGTTAAACTGAAATTTGAAGTCACGTCTGTCTGGCGGTAGTTTACCCCTTTTTCGGTCTGGACGGTCAACTATACTAACAAAGGTATACTCTATGGACCTTCAATTCTCTAGAAGAGTACTCTCTGGTATAATTTTATCCCTTTTTCGGGCCTGAGGGACTAAACTTACACAGAAGGAACCCCCACAGAGTCCATCGTTAAGCTCTTTTCAGACTCCCTAAAATTGAAAAGATCGTCGAGTGACATTATTCTTTCACACTCGTTAAAATGGTCCAGAAGAACATTCCTGACGGAGTCCATAGTTAATATTTTTTCAGACTCCTTAAAAATGAAAAAATGGCCGAGTGATCTTGTCCTTATCACATTCGTTAAAATGGTTTTGAATAGACGTCTTATCGATGCTAGTTTACCCCTTTTTCTAACTGATTAGACTACCTTCGAAAAGGGTACCTTAATAGAGTCTCCTTTTATGTTTTTTTTCAAACTCTCTAAATATGAAAAACCACCGAGCTTACCTTCTCTGGGCTCGTTAAACTTACATCGAAGGACGTTACCATTGTGTGTTTTGTTAACTGCATTTGCATACCTTATACATCAGCCTTGTAGCACTTTGCTTTTGCATCTTAACACCCTTGGACACCAGAGGATTTTTCCTGAGTATCATTATTCTGAACATCAGTCTTGTCCTTGTGCCTTGAGCTTGTCTGTTTTTCACACTCATTCCTCCATTGTAACGTAACATTCCTTTATTCCTTTTTCCAAAATTATTGAAAAAGACAAAA
Source organism: Picea engelmannii (assembly GCA_009831015.1). Classification (NCBI taxonomy): domain Eukaryota; kingdom Viridiplantae; phylum Streptophyta; class Pinopsida; order Pinales; family Pinaceae; genus Picea; species Picea engelmannii. Next base: position 663,616 of record ML787483.1, on the reverse strand, counting down.
AAAAATCAAATATACCCCAAAAAGTGGAAGGGAAAAGTATTTTCTTTAATGAAAGCATCATGAGTCTCCCTTGGATAAAGCACATCTGTCCGTTTGTTCGTCAAGCTTTGGGATGTAGTACGACCTTAGGAAGCCGTTCTCGCTACATAGAGTTGTGTCCTCCTCCATTTGGTTATTCTCCCAAACATATGGTGAGTTTGTGTTGCCTCCTGCTTCGTAAACTTATGATTAATGCCATGCTGCCTAAGTCTCATCATTTGTCGTGCTGTTGTCCAAGGGAAGTTTCTACCAAGCTTGAGTCGGCCTCTCTGCAATTTGTCTCTTGCCCTCATACCTGGCCATCCTGAATGTCCAATCAAGTCCTTGTTCGAAATCAATGAAGCCTTCAGTCTGATCATCAAGATTATCTAGTCCATGACCGACGAGCCATCGAAGACCTCTGGGTAGTGATGTCGTACACTCATGTTACACTCCTACCTTGATTTTTGAAGATTTTGAAGTTGCTTCTCGAGCTCTGAAGATCTCATCTCCAACCATCAGGCCGTATCAACTTCTAGAAGATGGATACTCTATATGTATATATTTTTGATTTCAAGATGTAGCTTCGCTCTGTATTGTTTGTGGTTACACTTTATATAGTTATTCAACATGGATCGACAATGTATTTGATTTGTAGCCATGATTCTATTTTATCTCGAGCATGGGTATGCCCGCCTCAGTGAGACATTTGTTATTTTGCAGATGGTGCCTCCCGGTTCCTGGTCCTTGGGCTCACTTGTTCGCCACATCAATAAAGATTGGTAATGTATTTTGGTCATCAGATGCTCTTCTAACCTCACACATTAGGGGACATCTGTTATAACCCTAATTTTCACCATACATGCTTACCTGGCATTAGGCCATCTTAGATCCCTTCTTTTCCAAAGAACTGCTGAAAAACTCTTTAAAAAACCTCTTTTACAAGGGCCCATGCGCCCTACTCCATTACTGCACATGTGTACACGCTAGCTGACCTAAAACAACCCGCATGGACTGACAAAAGCACGAAAAAAGGAAAGTTGTCGATGGAACACACAGCTTTGGGTGAGTTAACTGAAACTCCCGGCCATGCATGGCCGAGGGTTTGTCCAAATACCTAGCTTCTTCTAGCCTATAAAAGAAGGGCTAGGGGTCCCATTTGGAAAAGGAGAAATAGAGTAAAGAATCTCTTCCTAATTGCATATTCCAATTGTCCCAACCCTTTAGCCATCCTTGTGCAAGAAGAGATACAAAGAAAAGAAGTTGGAGGACATTTGAAGAGGAGCCCAGGATCAGGATTTGTGGAGCAGTGGCTGGTCTCGACATTGTAAGTTGATTCATTAAAGTTAATAATAAAGAAATGCTTTTCTCGTCCCACTATATGAGTTCTTCATAGTTCAGTAAATATATGTTTGAATCTCTAACCCATTAGTCTATAGGTAAAATGCATGTGTAGTTTGTTTCTTGTTTTGTACACAGGTCAATCTTGAGAGGATAGCTGCCAACAAGCAGTCAAGAGTGAAAGGGGATCGACATCGAACATCTATAACAATGTATGTTGGTCTAACCATGTGTTTGCTAAAAAGGAATGGGGTTTAAGTTTGGGGACGAAGGTAGAATGTATATTTCTTTTGGTCATATCTGCATGCATAAGATAACGCTATTTTCTAGTTCGTAGGGGGATTTCCCTCACAACACAGTCATAGGAGATAACATGTATATCAACAAATTCATCCACGGGTTCAGGGATTTGCTGATCTCCTAAGGTAAGCATATTTTCTAAGTTCCCGATGATGTATATTTGTTCAAGACTGGGTTCTTGAACCTCCTCCATGTGTTCTGAAGGTCCAGCCTCTGGTTGTAGCTCATCGGGAGGTAGAGTACCGACTAAAATTGAAACACTAGGGGTAGGCTCGGTACTTACTTGATAATCGACTGTTGAGATGCTGATTTCTCGATGTGAGACTTCTTCTTTTTGTTCACCAGACCCCAGCTTGTCTTTCAGACTATCTACTTGGGTCTTTGGTATATCAGGAAGCTCAGTGTCTAAGACACTTTTGAACTCCTTTTCATCCGTGGAGGGCCCCAAATTTGAGTGTCGGGAGCTCGGGAAGATGCCTTCTCGAGTTCCTTTTCCTCTGTGATCTGCATAGGAGTCACCACGGACACCTATGCACTTTCTTCATCATCATAGATGTTTATGAATTTGTGGAGGGGGTTTGGTGTACTTGCTCTCCGTAATATTATTACTATCTCTGGCTAAGCTGAAACAACCCTCGGTGACCCAGCCTGTGGCGTTGTACTTCAGGGTCATCTAACCCGACGATTTCATCAATTTGTATTAGCTTAGGGCCGCTTGGGCCTACCCGGCTTTCATCTGTGTTGTCGGCAGGGGCCCTTGTCATTCCTATGAGGTATGGGTCATCCTGCAACTGATAAGTTACATGATGTTCCTATTATATCATGAGAAATCCCCTTTCCCATGTGTCCGATGTCATAGGAAATCCCCTGTTCTGCGCCGGAGCCACCAGGGGAACCTTTATTGCCTCAACCTCTCTGATTTCTTCCCTGGCTCTGAGTGCCTCTTGATCCGATTGATATATGGTCATTGTTCATACAAGCTCATGGCCATGAACCTAGTCATCTTAGGGTTGACCATCCTTGCTACCACCTCATCCTAGTCCTAGGCATTTTCTGTGAAGACTTCATCTTCAAATTTGTCGTGGGCGTACGACCAACAGGATGACACTTGTGAAGCGTGTTGCAAGACCAGTCCCTTTTGATCGTGCTTGCAGAATCGACCTTTTTGGAATCTGAACTCGAGTTGGCTCAGCCCTTCTTGTTTGGCTTGAGCAGTATCCTTTACCAAGTAGAAACCTACATGGAAACCATAGGGCATGAACGCCTGCTTCTTGTTCTTAAACAAGGTGGGATTGTATCCTTTCAAGATGGTTTGATAACATATTTATCCTACTACAAGCCATTTTGGGACATGATATGGTAGGATATGTGGCGTTCTGGTGGCCCTGAAGGTGTCACGCTCGTCCAAGTAATAGTGGCCTACCTTTGATATCATTTTCCTGGCCGCAATCGATAGTCTTGGGCATTCCTTCATAAAAAGAATAAAATAAATTCGCATGATGAATTCATTGCAGATGAGGGAGTAAGACTTTTTATACATGTTTTCCCATATCACGCTGAAGTAGATGTGGACCAGGAGCTCTGCAACATGCCATCTCATATTCATTCTGATGAATATGTTTCTGGCACACATGACATCGAGCAGATATGAAGCCATGTAGAAATCTAGTGTCTCTCCTTCCTTTGACGTCTGAGCCTATTGTATATAGATGCTCAGTTGCTTAGAAATAATCTCTCCCCAGTTGAAATCACTCCTAAATATCGCCACTGTGTAAGCCAAAGGCATCCATACCTTTAAAAATATGGAGCAGTCTGTCTCTCCATATAATCGACAGATGAGAGCCATCAAATAGATGTATGGCTCCCTCAAATTAGCCGTCTCGTTCCAGCCAATGCTCCGGTTAGTGTACTTCTTGTCCTCCCTCCACCATGAGGCCATCACCCGGCTGGTGTCGTGGTGTTCGTAAAACTTCACCATGAAGTTTGTGTTTAGCCTCTCCTCAGGATCTCTAAGATTGTAGTATTTCTGAACTTCTACCGGTAGAAACACTCCAACACACCCACCATTTTCATAGTTGATTAAACATTTCTATGTGTCTTTGTGGTCGATGAGCCACTTTAGGACTTCAATATAGTGAAAAATAGGGGTTCTTCTTGCCACCATATGTAGGTACAACCGTTGTATGTTAGGAAACACCTCGTCGTCGAGCGCTATTACATCTGGATCACTGTGTGTGACATATTCCGGGTATTCCTCCCTGCTGATCTTTTTAAAGAATTCTCCCCAATGTAAGAGTGCCATCTTGGACCTTGTGCTTGCCTCTATATCTCTAAAGGATGGAAGCTAGATGAAAACCTTCTTCATTGTTGTCTTAATGATAGGTTCTGGCCTACAGTGTATTCCAATTGTTTTGCATCCCCTGGAGAGGAGCCTTCACTTACCTCTAGTTCTTTCAGCTTCGGTACCCTCGGTGATCGTCTGGTGGTTGTATTTATTGGTAGCATTGTTCCTACAACTTAAAACAAACTTTCAGAGACAAAAACCAGACAAAACATATGAATTACAACCAAAAAATTCATAGACTCAGATACATACCTTTGAATCTTGTTAAAACCTGGTTATTTTGGCAATCATGGGATCAAAATAGCCTTTGAGTCACTCGTCTTGATCCTTCGGATGCTCCAAAATTATCTTATGCGCAGAATGATTTCATTTACAATGGCTCAAGAGAATTTAAACAAGGAAGAACTTACCATGTCACATCAACCATTCAATTCAGGTTATGAGTGAAATTTTACCAAATCTGCCACTGAATCTCTGTAACTTAAATTCATTATGGGTTGACGGTGGAGGTGTCGGGGGTGATGTGGTCTATCGGTGATTTTAAACTACTGTTTTGATTGGCGCACGAGGTAGAAAATAATGCGGGATTTGGTATTAATTAGCTCCTTAAATTCTCAAAATCTGATCGTATATAACGCTAATACGTCCCATCGTGTCACTCTCTCAGTGGGTGGATCGGGGATCGAGGATGTAATATGAATGTTTTCATTGAAGTCCTTCTGTAAAATCTTCGACGCTGATCAATTTCACCATACAATGCTGTCATGGAAAAGTTGACTCGGAGGTGTGACTCAGACCTAGGAAACCAAGAATGACTTGGGGTAAAACTAGACCGTACGGTTCTCCAATTTGGTAAAGACACGTGGTGTTGAAGACCAGTGACCTCATTCTCATGCATTAATCAGAGTTGGGACTTTCCTTAAGTTATTCGTTCTAAGACAAACCTTAGCTTGCTGATACCGAAAAGGTATCCAGGGTTGAAGATCGACAACAAACCTATCAAGTGCTTTCTTCATAAAAGTCCCGATGCTGAAAACGCATCAGGGATTGGCGATCGGGAATATCTTTTGGCATGGTCAGAATGTTTTTTGCGATTCTTTTAGGCTTTCCCCAATTCCGATAAGCACATAAAGCATTGACTATCGATGATATCTTTTCTTTCTTTGTTAATGTCTATTACCCTTGTATTTTACTGTTGCCAAGGGGAAATCGACTATCGATGATATCCTTATGCAAGACTTGACACAAAACAAAAAATTCCTTTTGCCGATGTTGACGAAGATCGACGCTCGACGACTGAGGTTTCCTGAGTGGTTCTTTTCCATTTTTGAATTCCTTCCGATGCCAAATCTGAGTGTGTCGGGTGAAGTGTTTTGGCTGTTGATTCTTTATTTAGGTGTTAAGGCCTTTTAAGTCATGGGGTTTCATAAGTTTAAAAAAACCTGAAAATATGATGAGAGTAAAGATAATAAGCAAAGACAAAACTTTTCTCAAACTGGAGTCGAATAAGAGAGTGCAACAATCAAGTGTTACCCAAAAAGTAAAAATTTGACATAGGATTTTTAGGGTGTGTTGAGTTCTCAATAGGAAGGAAATCCCATTCCATTTGATGAAAGTGATTCCACCCGAGCGACACAAACTGGACCATAAGAATTGGAAACTAGCCTTCTTGAGTTTTTGAATAATTCCTTTAGGGACCGAGCCTATGGACGTCCAGTATACTGGAATGCCTTTAATGACAGACTTTAATAAGAATATTCTTCCCCTGCCGAAAGAAGTATATTAACCTAGGTTGAAACTTGCTATTTTACCTTCTTGACCATCTATATCCAATATTCAAACTTATAATTGTTTGGTTTCAGATGAAATCTTAAGTATTGAAACCTTTCTCTAGATCCTTCACTTGAAAGGTGGTGGTTGTAGAAATTATCTACTTTTCTCTATCGGGAATGGAGATAACATAGAGACAAGACTTTACAAGGTTCATTTCCATTCCTATGGATTTGAAATAAAGGTTGAGATATATTTTGATCTCCGAGATATCCTTAACCATTCCCCTAGAAAAACATAGAACGTTGTTGATGAACATGAGACGGGAGATGGTTCGTGTGCTATATTTATGCCCTGGAATTACCCCAAAATCCTCATCTCTTCCATTAGACTGCTAAAAGATTTTGAAACAATTAAAAATAAGAAATGAGAGAGGGGGAAACCCTGTCTTAACCCACACGATGTCCGAAAAAATATTGAAGGGGACCCTCTTATAAGAACTATGAAGTTTACAGACTAAATACAACCCGTGATCTAGTTTACCATGGGAAGGGCCATCCCCATTTTCAAAAACAAAAGGAGGATAAAATTGCAACTAAAACAATCATATTCTTTGGAAAGATCAAGTTTGAGAATTGCCACTGGTTGGTTGGACTTTTTGGCTGATTGAATGGCTTCCTAGGCTACTGCAACCACGCCATGAATTTATTTTCGTTGGAGGAACCCAAATTGTTCTTTCGATATAATATAGGAGAGGAGAAAATTTATTCATTTGTCGATTACGTTTGAAATGATTTTATATATAACATTATAGAATGATATCAACCGATAGTCCCCCAAACTTCCCCCATCTTTATTTTTCAGGATTAGCATTATGAACATAGAATTGAGAGAACCTACGACTTTGCTAGAGATTTAGGATTCCTTCGCAACCTTGAGCAAGTCATCCTTAATGAGGTCATACAAACCCATGTATAATTGTACAATGATTGCATCGGGCCTTGGAATTTTACTTTTTTGCATCAAGAAGAGGTCCGCATGAACCTCCGCTTCAGTGACCTCCTCACACAAAGAGTAGTTCATCTCATTTGTGAAAACCATCGAGAATTTGAATATGAAATGAATAATTTTTTGAAAGGGGCACCTCCTAGTTCCCGAAAAAGAGAGTGAAAGAAAATATTCCCCTCTTTCGCCTTCTCTTCAAAGGTAATAAACTTGGAGCCATCCTCCTTTTAAATCTACCAGATCGTGTTAACGTTTTTATGGAAGTTGGAAAACTGATGAAAGAATTTTGTATTGTTATCTTCCAGCTTTAGCCACAAGGATTTTCTTTCCATCCTCCATGTTTGTTCTTGTTTGGAAAAAATATCTTGTCTCATAGATTCAACTTCCTTTAGCTGAAGGAGTTGAGAATCCTCTAGGGAGCCTTCGTCTAAATCCCCATAGATCCTGGAAATGACTTCTTCTTCATCTCTTAGGTATTTTTGCGAGTTCGACAAGTAGATATTGAACAAGTGCTTGGATATTTGTTTAATTCAAGACAGGTTTTGAGAAAATTGGTGCATGAAAATTGAGCCTCCATCTGGGGTTAGGTGGACCCAATTCCTAGTCACCAAGGCTCAATAATCCTCCTCTTGTGTCCAAATTGGGTTGAATTTGAGTGGAGCAAGGGGCTTCGCTTCCCAAGTGGATATTGATAGAATAACTAGTCTATGGTCAAATTGTTTTCCTTTAGAGACCTAGGATTTCCAAGACAAATGCCGATGCAGGAGCATCTAGTAGTAAATATTAAAGATTGACCTCATGGGTCACAAACATTTACTAAGGGAATTGGTTACCTAATTTTTTTTATTATATCTGCAATAATTACAAAATGTCTCTAGAAGAATTTTTTGTTGAGTTTGTTTGATTATATCAAGTTGTTTGTCATAGGTGTTAAGTCTGTTGCTAAATATTAGGAACATATATCTAGTTTAGGCATTTTTAAAGATAACTTGGGATTCATTTATTTTTGAGATATCTGAGGGCTTGAGATATATTGAATGATTTGTAAGAGGTATAGGCCGTGAGTGAGTGTGTGAGATTGAATATGCAAAAGTGTGGATCACACGAGTCCAAAAGACCAAGAAGGAAAGAGCTTTCCCATGTAAATTTACTTCTTCATTGATAAAAATAAAGAACAAAGCCCGTGGCATTGTCATGTCATGTGTTTTCATTTTGTTGCGTTGTGTGTTGAATTGTTAAATTATATGTATAAGTTGTCTTGGCAGAGTGGAAATTTTATGTGATTGTAGGAAGACAATGCGTAATTAATCTCAGCTAAGTTCTAAAATTCTATTTGAAATAATATTTCCTGAGTATTTGTCTTTGTAGGAATAAAAAATCATGATTTGGCGTAGTGGAACACCCCGTAAATATCTGCAACAAGTTAGTATTGTTGCAGGATACTTCACGTAGAGTGTCCTGCGACACATCCACATTGGTTATTAAATTTGACACATAATTGTATGCGGCATATTTCGTCAACATTGTTTGTTGATGCTTCCGCAAAGAGGTATATCTACATAGTGATAATTATGCATAGATTTATCTATGATAGAATGCAATTCAACGTTGTAGGAAAAGGTAAAATTTGAGTTCTTATTCATGTTGATCCAAGGTCAGGAAAGCAGTTTGAATATTGACTGCGACAAAGTGTTGAAATCTCTATGATTGTGGGTTGAAGTTGGTGGTATTTTCCATCATTTTTGGTATCAGAGAAGCATTGTATCTAAGGAATCATGGCACCCATGCGAGGAGGCAGAGATATGAATGTGGTAACTGATGAGTTACATTACAAGCTGAGGCGCATCCATGAAAGGATGGATACCATGGAGACAACTTAGAGGAGAGAACCTGACATAGGAGATGTTAGTGAGAGTGAAGATACTGGCTTTGAAGAGGAAACAAAAGGATATCAGGAGGAGGAACAACATAGGAATAACTAATAAGAATGGTCACCAAAGTTGGATCTAGGCCTAAGATGGAAGTGCCCATGTATGAAGGCAATTTAAATGTTGATGAATTACTTGACTAGATAAATTCCATGGATAAATATTTTGATTATGAAGAGGTATAAGAGGAGAAGAAGGTGAAGCATGCAATGACTAGGATAAAAGGACATGCAAATCTATGGTGGGATGAGTTACATGCATACAAAAGGAGGAAATGAAAATCTAATATCAAGAGTTGGGACAGAACGGTGGCCAAATTTAAAGGTAATTTTATGCCTAAGGATTATCAATTGAATTTGTTTAGAAAATTGCAAAACCTTAGACATAAAACTATGATAGTAAAGGAGTACACAAAGGAATTCTATAGGTTGAACATTAGAGCTAGTCAAATTGAGGAAGACACTGAGAAGGTTGCTAGATACATAAATGGTTTGAGGTATGAAATTCCAAATGAAATCAACCTTTTGTCCCTGAGAATTGTTGAAGATGCATACCAAACAACTTTTAAGGAAAAAGAGAAGCTGGGCATAAAGTAGAACTAGAGAAATAGAGGAAGGAGGCCAACAAGAGGCAAAGGACAATCTAACAGAGGAAGATTTAAACCTTCAAAAGGAGAGGCAGAAAGTTCAAGCAACCAATCACCAAGAGGAGGAAAATCAAGAGGCATCATATTTTTCTCAAGAGGTTGAGGAAGAGGCAGAGAAATGAGATGTTATACATGTGGTAAGATAGGACACATCTCATGGGATTATACAGAGAACAAGGAAAAAAATAAGAGGAATACACATGTTGCAGAAACAAAGGAAGAAGATGTGAATGCAGTAGCAAAAGAAGAAACTCCATAGGTATGGGAATCATTGTTGCTGAAGAGAGTTTTGGTTAAGGCAGAAAAGGAGGTTCATGAATGAGCTCAAAGGAAAAGTCTGTTCATGACTGTATGTAAGTCAAGAGGTAAGTGCTGTAAAATTGTCATTGATATTGGTAGCACAAACAATTTGGTTTCCACAAAGATGGTAGAGAAATTGGGATTGTAGAGGCTAGTACATCCCAATCCCTATAGAGTGTCCTGGTTTCATAAGGGACATCATATTTTGGTGAACAAACATTGTAAAGTGGAATTACAAATTGGTAGCTACAAGGATGAGGTGTTATGTGATATAATTCCCATGGACATCTGCCATATTTTGTTGGGAAGGCCATGGAGATATGAGAAGAAATCCATCCATGGTGGTAGAATGAACACTTATTCTCTCAAAAAGAATGGGAACAAGCATGTATTGCTAACTTTGTAGGGTGAAGGATCCAAAGAAGAATCTAGTCCAAGTATACTACTGATAAGTGGGAAGGAGCCACTGCAAGAAGTCAAGAAAGAAGAAGAGATGCATTTTTCCCTAATTGGTAAGCCAAAGGTAATATTCACTAATACAAATCTGGATGATTTACCTACAAAAGTTAAAGCTTTGTTGGATGAGTTTGTAGATATTATAGTTGATTGTTTTCCAAATGCATTAACTCCTATAAGGAGTATTAGCCATCGTATTGACTTAATTGTAGGAGCAAGTTTTCCTAATAAAGAAGCCTATAGAATGACCCCACAAGAGAATGAAGAGACTAAAATATAGGTACATGAGCCATTAGATAAAGGTTTGGTGAAGGAGAGTTTGAGTCCATGTGTTGTACCAACAATACTTACCCCAAATAAGGATGGAGGATCGCAGATGTGCACTGACTCTAGAGCAATAATTTTTTTTTGCATAAGGCACAAGTTTCCATTGCCTCACATAGGTGATTTGATGGATTGTTTGAGTGGTTCAATTTTTTTTTTCAAAGATTGATTTAAAGAGTGGATACCATCAAATTAGAATTAGAGAAGGGGACGAATGGAAAAATTATTTCAATACTAATAGTGGAATGTATGAATGGTTGGCGATGCCTCTTGGGATAAAAAATGCTCCTAGTATATTTATGAGGTTAATGAATGAAGTTTTGAAAGAGTTTATTGGAAATTTTGTGATAGTCTATCTAGATGACATCTTGATCTATAGCCAGAAAAAAGAGTAATATTTAAGGCATCTCAAGATGGTTTTGAGTACCCTGCAGAAGGAAAAACTGTTGATGAATTTGAAGAAATGCAGTTTTATGAAGAAGGAGCTGATATATTTGGGGTTTGTAGTATTTGTAGAAGGTTTGAAGATGGACCCATAAAAAGTTCAAGCAATTGTGAATTGGACAACACCGAGAAGTGCATTTGAGGTAAGAAGTTTCCATGGACTTGCAATTTTTTTTTTATAGAAATTTCATTAGAAGTTTTATTCAGATATGTGCACCTATTGTAGAAACTATTAAAGAAATCCAACAACCATTTAAGTGGACTGAAGCTGTTAATAGAAATTTCAAACTATCGAAGAAAAATATTACTGAAAATCCTATGTTAGCATTGCCAAGCTTTGATAAATTCTTTCAAGTTGAGACTAATGCTAGTGGGAATGCGGTAGGAGTTGTCTTGAGTCAGAAGCAAAGATCAATTGCATATATTAGTAAGAAATTAAATAAGGAAAAACATAAATTTTCCTCTTATGACAAGGAATTTTATGCAATTGTTCAAGAACTTAAGAAATGGAGGCATTACCTCATGCCCAAGGAATTTGTTTTATACAATGACTATCATGCATTACAATTTATAAATAGTCAACCAAAATTGAATCAAAGACATTCCAAATGCACTGAATTTTTGCAGAATTTTACTTTTGCGATTAAACACACAAGTGGTAAGACTAATAAGGTTGTTGATGCTTTGAGTAGAATTAATTTAATTTTGCAAGAATTTCAAGTCAAAACTTTAGACTTTGATAGTTTAAAATAAATGTATTGAGATGATGCATATTTCAAGGATGCCTATGCAACTTGTGAAAATCCAGTTGCTGGTAACAAAAGTCATTGGTTGGACTACATGTTACAGGAAGGATTATTGTTCAAGAACAATAAATTGTGCATAACAAGTGTTCAATGAGGGAAAATCTGATCAAAGAAAAACATAGTGGAGGACTGCCAAGACATTTTGGACAAGATAGAACCTTTTCTTAGGTAAATGCTTTTTTATTATTGGCTAGGTATGCAGATTCAAGAAAAGAAGTTTGTGGAGAAGTGTAGAATTTGCGAGCATGCTAAAGGAAGAAGTCAAAATATAGGGTTGTATCAGCCACTACCCATTCCAAGCAGGCCATGGGATGCAGTGAGTATGGATTTTGTGTTGGGATTGGCAAGAAAACAAAGAGGTAATGATTCAATCCATGTGGTGGTAGATAGATTTTGAAAAATGGCTCATTTCATTGCTTGTACCAAGACTAGTGATGCGAAAAATGTTGCAAATTTGTTCTTTAAAGAGGTTGTAAGGTTGCATGGTTTACCCAAAACTATAGTTTCTGACAAAGTTACTAGATTTGCGGGATAATTTTGGAGAACCTATGGAAAAATATTGGTACTAATATCAGTTTTAGCTCAACCTATCATCCACAGATTGATGCATAAACATAGGTAGTAAATAGAAGTCTAGGAAATATTTTGAGAAGCCTTGTGAATGAGAACCCTAAGCAATGGGATTAGATTCTTGATCAAGCTAATTTTTCATATAATGAATCACCAAATAGAGACACATAGATGATTCCATTCTAGATTTTGTATCAAATGCATCCTAGGGGAGTGTATGAGTTATGGAATTTAGGAGAGAAAGAATTAAGAAGTACTGATGGTGAGGATTTTGCAGTAAGTATGTAAGAGTTTCAGGAAAGGGTCAAACAAAAATTGCAAGACAATAGCCACAAGTATAAACAATGAGTAAATATGAAGAGAAGATCAATGAATTTTGTGGTTGGTGATTTGGTCATGGTGTATTTGAGTAAAGAGAGGTTTCCTGTTGGGACTTATAACAAACTAAGGATTAAAAAGATTGGACCATGTAGAATTTTAAGGAAATTTTTCTATAATGCATATGAAATAGAACTTCCAAGTGGTGTTGAAATTTCTCTAATATTTGATGTTGCAGATTTGTATCCCTTCAAGGAGACGAAGGATGTTTTGGCAAATGAACCTGTAAGTGGTGAAGATCAGATTGTAGAATGGAAAGAACAACTACCCCAAGCTGTGCAAAAGGACATAGAGGCAGTATTAGATAAGAATGTCTAAAGGGAAACCAAAGGAAAGGAGTATTTACAATACTTGGTCAAATGGAAGGGTCAACCAACAGAGGATGCTAATTGGATGAAAACAACAGAAATCTCCAAGTATGGCACAGACTTTGAAGACTTGATGGATAGTTATTTTCTTCCCCATGAGTTTGATACAGGATCATCTAAGAGTAAATATTAAAGATTGACCTCATGGGTCGCAAACATTTACCAAGGGAGTTGGTTCCCTAATTTATTTTATTATCTCTGTAATAATTACAAAATGTCTCTAGAAGACATATTCCTTGAGTTTGTTTGATTAGATATCGAGTTGTTTTTCATAGGTGTTAAGTCTGTTGCTAAATATTAGGAACATATCTCTAGTTTAGGCATTTGTCAAGATAGCTCATGATTCATTTATTTGTGAGCCATCCAAGGGCTCAAGTTATATTGAATACTTTGTAAGAGGCATAGGTAAGCGAGTGTGTGAGATTAAATATGTAAAAGTGTTGATTACGTGGGTCCAAAAGACTAAGAAGGAAGGATATTTCCTGTGTAAATTTACTCCTTCATTGATAAAAAGAAATAACAGAGTGTGTGGTGTTGTTGCACCGTGTGTTTGAATTTTGTCGTGCTGTTTGTTGAACTATTAAATTCTATGTATAATTTATCTTGAAAGAGTGACGTGTTTATGTGATTGCAGGAAGAACATGCATAATTAATCTCAGCTAAGTTCTAAAATCTAGTTTGAAAGAATATTTCTCGAGTATTCGTCTTCACAGGAACACACAATCATGATTTGGTGCAGTAGAAAACCCCGTAAACATCTATGACAAGTTAGTATTTCTGCATGTAGAGTGACCTACGACACACTCACATTGGTTACTAAATTTCACACAGAATTGTATGTGACAGATTTCATCAACATTGTTCGTTGATCCTTCTGCATAGTGGTATATCTCTGTAGTGATAATTCGACATAGATTTATCTATGACAAAGAGCAATTCAACGTTGTAGGAAAAGGAAAAATTTGTGTGCTTGTTCATGTTGATCCAAGGCCAGATAAGTCATCCAAATGTTGACTACGACATAGTGTTGAAAACTTTGTGATTTTGGGTTGAAGTTGGTGGTATTTACCATAAAATTGCCTCCCATTAATTATTCAGAAATTAGGAACCTATCTAGCCTTTTTTCCACAGAAAAAATTCCTCCACGTCGAAACCAATTTGATGGGTTTGATTTCCACTAAGTGATATTTTTCCCAAAAATACAAGAAAAAACCACTTTGATGATCTAACCGAGGAGAGTCCGCCCAAACTTCTCTGAGAGAGGTTGTGAATTTCAAATTTCCTCCCACCACTAGGTTGGAGTTGTTGAAGAATTCAGAATCAACCAAGTTCTCCTAGAAAGGGATTTGATTGCTGGACAGTTCGTAAATATTGACCACTTTGAAGCAACAACAAGAGTCCTTAACCATCATATTGGTCGAGATAGTGGAATGATACGATGATGACGAAGAGGCATGAAAATATGGGCTCCACATTGTGATTAGTCCCCCTGATTGACCTGCAACATCCACTGCACAAAATGGCCAACATTTTAGCCGAGGTTACAACACCTTCATGGATTTTGAGCCTTCACACATTGTTTCTTGAATAAGTAGAATGTTTGAATTTTGGATTGTAATAAGAATTTTGAGGGATATAGTTTTGTGGGTGCCACAACCCCTCATGTATTGAAGGATAGGATTTTCATGGTGGAGAGGCCTTGGTGGATTTCCTTTCTATAAGGGCCCTTGCTATGGTAGTCTATTTTCCTTTAAAAATATCTATGACAACTCACCGTTGAGCTTTAAGGAAATGTGATTTTCTACCCACGAGGTTGGTTTGAATTGGATCTAGGGCTAATCCCATAGATGACGATGAGTCAAATTTTCCCTGAGGGTGTGACCTTAGTGCATATTCCTTCTTGGGGGAGGGGAGGGGGATGAGGCTTCCATTCCTGGAGGGGAAATTAGTGAAGCCTCCATTATTTTAGAGGGAGAACGAGGTCTATCCTTCAGGATAGAACTGGGGGGAGGGGAAAGGGAGGGAAGCATAGGGGGAATATAATCAGGGTCTGGGATAGGGGGAGAAAGGTTAGAAGGATGGATCGAGAGAGGCGAGGGGACAAATAACATGAATTTAATAAGGGGACAAGGGAGAAGGAAAATCAAGAGGCTTACCAGTGAGAACGTCGAGCTAGGGATGATTGTCCAACGAGACGCTCTGGCATGCTACCTTTGGAGATGGGTTATCTTCTTTAGCTTCCTTGTGTTTTGATGAAGTAACACCTTCCACCTAAACCTCCTTGTATTTTTTAACGCATCTCCTCACTGAACTTGCAGAAAAAGGAAACACTTTTTTACAATGCTCCTATAAGTGGCCAACTTCATTGCAGGAGTAATAGAAGAAGGGAAACTACCAATAGTAAACATTTTGGTGCCATATCTTATTTCCAAAAACCAAATCTACATTTCTTACCATCCCATCACACAGGTGGACCTCCACTTGCACCCATGCCCATCTCCTATCCACCTTCCACTCCCAATTGGATTCAAAACTAGAAAAAACCCTAACTTGTTTCCAATGGATTCTAGGGCCTAGGGGGTCCAACAAACCAGAGGAGGTACTGGAAATATCTCCAATACCTTCATGGAAGACCTTGTTTCTCTTCTTGGGTTGAACCCAAAATCCAAATTGCGTAACTTCAGACCAGAATTTCCCTAGTTCCAATTATTCTTCATAATTTTTTCACAATATTCAAGTAATCTAAATATAAATACGAACCAACCTCAAATCAACACATTAAATACCGAAGAGTAGCCCAACTCAGGTTTCCAATCACTTTCCATCCACCTTGAGAGAGACCACTCCTTTGTGTTTTTTCCTGAGAATTTCCTCACCAAGGTTTTCCTAAAGAGTTTTCCAACCTCCTTGACTACCACATCTTTACCCATGACCATTTTCACTGAATCCATTTGATATTTTATGACCTTCTTGTTAGGATTCCGAGGACCATCTCTAGTGGTAAATTCTATTCCTCCACGAGACTTCAAATTTTTATTCACTTGTTGAAACTATGAAGGATCTAGAGTGGGAGACAAATGGATTGAAAATGGAGGTAATAAAGCTGAGGGGATTTACACATGTGCTTCGTCAGTTCCATTAAATTCTAAACCTCCTCTGTCTTTACTGGATAAGACATTATCTACATCGAAATAACTTCTAGGGTTAGAGAAGCCTTATGGAAATTCTCCCATGTAGTACGACTAATCCACCCATCGTACTTGACCAGTGGTCAGAATGCCTACCATTGGATCAAGATTGGATCATAATCCACTAAATCCTATTTTGGATCTACCATGGCCATGTGGATGCCACTAGTCTATCATGCGAAAAAGATCTCCTAGGGATTAGATGGAAACGAGTCTCATCGTGACCACCTAGAATATGAAATCATCAGAAGGAAAAACTAGAAATGTAGCCCTCCCACGAACTCCAAGCCCGAGGCTTAAGGGTCCACGACCATGTGCCCTCAAAAATATCATGACCTTAACCTCCTCCTCCTCCTCCTAACAACAACAACAACAACAACAACAACAACAACAACAACAACAACAACAACAACAACAACAATACTAATATTAATATTCAAATATATGTTTATGTGTGATTTTTTTGACTATTAAATAAACTTATTATATAATAATAATAATCTTGTTTTCAATTCACAGCCAAGCCAAACACCAAATTGGTGTATGAGACCCCCTTTTTTGTGAGAAAAGGGAACCCCTCCATGCATCAATTTGACTGCTAAAGTCTATGTAGGTGTACATACCCTACCCCCCTTTGGATTTGAACTTGTGACCTCCTAGGAGGAAACACATGTCCTTAACCATTAGACCCACTTAGGCATATGCATTGTAATAGTCATTTATAATTACACGATTTTTTTATATGTAGTTATTGTGATAATTTCTTACTATAATAAATGTTGTTTCTTCAAATTCTCACATTGCTCACATTTTTCCCATACTACATGTACAAGTTTTGATAACTTTTCATCAATATTAGTTTTGAAAAACATAAGAATTTTCTTGTGTATTTCACTACAAACTACTACGGATGACCTCCCATTTACAATGCAATGTTATTCTTTTACATCATATATGTTACAATATGGTGTGCTTATGTATTGTAACTTTTTAGTCACCCAAAATATTTCAATGCATATATAATATCCATGCATGTACCTATTATAACTATGCTACTACATGGATTCTTTCTTCGTGTGCTTAATCAATGCCTTAAAAGATTTCATTTTTCTTTCCCTTTCACATTTGGAAAAATTGTTTTTTTTTTTTTTTTTTATAAATTTTAGATAGAATTGTCTCTCCCAAATACCTATATTACATTAAAATAATTTTGATATATTTTTGGCTAAATATAGTAATGATACTTTATGCAATATGATGTTAATTTTTCTCCTTGTGTCAATATGGGTAAAGTGATTTGGTGAAAGTCATGGGTTGTTTTGGAGGAGACCCATGTTCAAAATCCATTGTTTGTATGCATATAGCCTTACTTCTCTATAGTGGGGATACAACACATCTTTACATACAAAAATACCCAAACAATGATAAAATACATAAGAACATACACCATAAACATTCATAGATCTACAAACTAAGTTAGACAAAAAGGCAAATCACTATGTTACTAAATATGTAGGAAAATGATCCATAAACTTAACACAAATATAATGATGGTTGTAGTCGAGCGTTTTATCTCAATTGGTACAAACAAACTATTTCAAGGTATAGTTTTCTGTGAGGTTTTTGGTTTTACTCTAGCCAAGGTTTAAGTATTACTAGGTTCCTCTATATTACTAGTTGTTATTGTTTCTAGTAGTTAACCTAACCTCCATTCGAATATTCGAGGGAAGAAGGGTGCATCCCATGAGGTTTTCCTTGGAAAAAAGATATGACAATGGTTGTCAAGAGACCAAAGGTGTTATTACCTTCTAAATTATATTACATGTGATACATACTCTCTTCAAATTGCTTCTAACTATAAAATTATGGTATATTTATACGTACTAATGAATTAGCATGAAATATTTGGGTCCATAAGATGACTCCTAAATATCTGCACCTTACATTTAGTCAACCAAGACGTGTAGAATAAACACATACATTTCAAAACTTACATTACAATACATTCATCAATACATCATAAGGGGAATAAAGATATTTCAACCCAATCAAATCCTTGCTTAACATTATGCTACCCTAAAAGCATGCATCATCATAAAGAATGTGCAACCCAACATTATCTAGCTCTAAAAGAAGAGAATCTGAAGTGGTGTTGAAGCACTGATACTTGTAAGAGGGAGAGTGCATAATATAAATATTTAGTGGAAAGGAAACTGGAAATTTTCAAGAATTGCATCAAAATGTGTTATAGCAAGATTTGCCTCACCCTATGCAAAATTGCATAGAAGGCCTTTTTCCATTTCCCTATGCAGACTTGAATTCCCTTTTTGCAAATCCCAGAGCTAAAAACATTATTTTTCCACATATACGTGCCCTACCTATAGTACAACATGCGTATATGCAGGATGCACCACTACAACCCACGTACATCAGGATTTGTGCCCAAAATCAGAAAATGGTGCCGGGTTTCCATGTCACGTCACGAGATCCATGATCCTTGACCTTCCATGTACTGGAAATGTTCCGACTCGACTCTTCAGTTCCACTTGAAGGCTACAAATTGGCCAAATCCGAGCTATGGAAGAGGAGAATAATTCAACTTTGAGAGAAAAGTTACTCTGGAAAAATTATTCACTTCATATTGAGTTTGCATCCCTTTGTCCTTTTAAGTACGAACAGATTATTCAGCCCCCAAAATATTCCCTACATGATTGAGAACCTCATTGTCTCTCTTATATGAGCTTGCCTTCGGTGGAGGCCTAGTTGGAAGGGACTTAGTTTCTCGGTTTCGAACCGTGCCGACACGAAAGTTTGTAATTCATTCACTTCTGCTGATTACATTTTAATAGAAATATTCTTTTCTCATCCAATTAATATCTTGAAAATATTTGAATTGTTATTCCATGGGCATATTTGTTATGAATTTTGATGCATTATACTATTGAATGTGATAACATTATATATTATCACCATATGCTTACGTTTCTTGCTTGTTGAGGACAATTTGCAAGTGTATTTCTTCGAGTCAAGTGCTCAACGATGGACTTCATCGAAAATCTGGACAAGGTAGGACTTTTATATGGTATTGCTAGAATATTTGTTTATATAACATACCTGAGATTAGAGTTGAGTTCTGCAGTCATTTCCATCTATTGTGGTTTACCCCTAGCCATAAAAAGATTTTCCTCGTAACAAAATTGGCGACCATACTGGGGATATAATCTTCTTTTTCGCGGTTTAGAGTGTTTTTCTCCTTAGATTGCTCTCGTTTATATTGAGTTTCTTGTCGTATGACTACTTGAAAACCTTTGTTCATTCTGATTTTGAGTTTCTTATCCTTCTCCTTAGCCTAACTGTGTTTTAACACATATACGTGGGTTTTTTCCTGACAGTCATGTACATACACGTGCTGTCCTCCTACAAGAGCTGTATATACACGCTTTTCCCTTGAACAGTCGCATACATCACCCTTTGTTCTTAGTTGATAGGTTTGATGGTTGCTGGGTAGGTTTTGATGATTGCTGAGTCTTCTTGGGTCTCTGTTATGTCTGTTAAGTGTATGTGGCATGACATGAAACCTTTCTTTGGTTGAATTTTTGGGTGGTGCCTTTCTCATTATCCTTTTCATTTGATTGTCCTTGCATCTTGGGTTGGGTGTTTGCTTCTTGATATCCTACTTGGTTCGTCTTTGTTTACATATAATAGAGTTTTTATATCAAGCTGCTGTTCAATCCTTGCATTTTCATTCTTTTATATTGAAAATACAAAAATATTAGGCATTTTACATTGTTGGCATTTGATCTTTTGAGTCCTTATCATTGATCTTAGTACATGTAAAGAAAGATTACATCTTATTTAGAATTGCATAACTAAATTGAGAATTGCATTTTGAAAACCATATCATTTATTGGGAATTGAAGTTAGGACTTTGCATTGTATTTATATTCATTTATTTTACTTGTTGAGTCATAACATCATTAGTTTCATGACCACACCTTCTTGAGTAAGCAAGGCCACTAAAAGTAAAACTATAATTTAAAATTGATTAGTAACGATTTTATTTTTCTAGGGTGCACAAACTGGCTTAGGATTTAGAGCCTTGGAATAGGATTTTGTGAGTAAACTTTTCCAAGGCTATTAAATGATGATCACCTTACCAATTTATTCCCCAAACTTGTGGAAGTTGTGAGGATTTTATCTCTACCGCCCGTCGTGCTGAATAATCCTTTTCCACATAACCAATACAGGGCCTCAAGCTCCTCGAATGATGGAAATGTGGTGAGTGGGAGTCAAAACCCACCGACGCAAGACAATGACCGTTTATGCATCAATATGGTTAAATATGAGGTTAATGTAGCCATTTGGTCTCACGATTACAGTTCTCCATAGATTGTTCCTGGTCTAGAGTCTCCCCCTCCTCCAGAGATTCCCTTACAGATAGAAAAACTAGATCCCAGGCCCTATATTTTGAAAGGAGTATTCAAGTGCTCTACCCACAATCCTAATGCTAGAGCCACCCAAAATTACTCTATTTTTGAGGGCTTGGGTTAAACCCCTTATGCGATGTCATCTATGGAGGTACTCTAGATGTGTCCTTCAAAGAGGAATTCCTTTCTATTCGTGTTAGGAGATCTAGATCCTTGTTGCTCGAAATTTATCAATTTTGACGTCACAGATGTGAAGCCTTGATTTCCTTACCATGTGGCATTCCAAATCCATGTGGGTTACTCAAAGTATACCATCAAGCGTACTGTTGCTGATGAATGTGCTGCAACATATGTGATGTCCCTAGTCTGACGAAAATCCCTTGGCTCTCTGACCCTTTCTCAGTCTCCAACCATGTTGACTTATTTTGACAGTTGTTCCTTCCGCCCTCATGGTATTATTCCTGCCTTTCCGATCCAGTTAGGTGGGAAGATGGTAGAGGTGAATGTTGAGGTGGTTGATGTGCCCATCAAATATAACTTGTTACTAGGACACAATTGGACTTACGCTATGACTGCAATCGTATCTTCCATCTTTCGTACTATTTGTTTTCCTCATGATGTGAAGATCATGACGATCGATCAATTATCCTTTGCATATGCTATCCCCAATGCATCTGTTGTACCATCGATCCATGTGATTGACAATTCTCAACCAAAAATTGAGAATATCAATTTCGGAATGTATTCATTCCTTATGGGTACCTTTGACTTCATGGCACTGGTTCACCATATTTACGCCATGTCCAGTAGGCATGATTCGTGAGACAGGTCCGTTCCTTTCTGCACATCCTATTTAAACAATCATTGGACCCTACCTTCCTTGACGAAATCTTGTGAACGTCAATTACATTCTAGAATGGCCATGCCACTATCGATATAAGATACTACGTATCAATCCATTCTTGAGTCTTCCGTTGATTTAGGTCCTATTACCTCGCAGACAAACGAGGAGGATCCTGTTCTAGAGCCCATGTGGGCCACTTCATCGTCTTTTTCATGTGACTACCTTGATGAGACCCTTCGGATGAAGCTATCATTGAGTCCATGAATTGTTCTAACAGGCCCTGGGATGATATGCATCATCTCTCTTATTTCCTCCTAGAGCTTGCCAGAATTGAACAAGATGATTTTAGATCTACTATTAGAGAGATAGTCGGTCACGCCATAGTTCCACTTGATACGCATGACATCTATGCCGAAGTAAACATGGTGAGCATCTCCCCTACTGTCACCATCGACATATCTCGTATCCATGACAAGATTGAAAATGTATACATTGGTGCAGATTGTTCGCCAGAAGAAATTTTGATCTACACCGAACTCTTCAAGGAATTTTGAGATGTATTTGCTTGTTCATATGAAGAGATGCCAAGAATCGACCCTCGAATTGTCGAACATGAGATTAAAAATTACTCAAATGCTAAGCATGTTCGACAATGCCTTAGAGCTGTCAATCCCTGGAAGGCCCCTACTATTAATGCAGAGGTAGAAAAAATTCTTAATGCTGTATTTATCTATCCATTTCCCTTGACTGAATGGGTATCCAATCTCGTTCCCGTGAATAAAAAGAAATCGACCATTTGCGTATGCATGGATTTTTGTGACCTGAACAAAGCCTGTCCTAAAGATAACTTCCTGACACCCTTCATCGATCAGATTCTCGACGAGTGTGTGGGAAGCAAAGTTTTTTCTTTCATGGATGGATTTTCAGGGTATAACCAAATTCAGATTAAACCCAAGGACCAACATAAGATGACATTTATTTTCCCTTGGGGTACTTTCATATACTGGAAGATGCCTTTAGGCCTTAAAAACGTCGGGGCAACCGTCCAATGCGCTATGACCTTCACATTTCACGATCTTAAGCATATAGTCGAAGCCTATCTTGACGATCTTTCTGCTCACTCCCATAAGAGAGTGGATCACCCTAAGCATCTTCGGCTAGTCTTTGAAATATGTCTCCATTATCGCATCTGGTTGAACCCTCATAAATGCATATTTTGCGTTAGGTCAAGTTGTCTTCTAGGATTTTTAGTCTCTGAGACTGGGATCATAGTAGATCCATTAAAGGTTGAGGCAATAATTTGATTGCCTTCCCCCCACACTATTCACCAGCTTCAAGGGACGACGGTTTATAGTGAACTATGCCAAAATTCCTAAGGGTTTCATGCATCTCTTGAAGAAGGACACTCCTTTTATCTAGGATGAGGGAGCATAGGAGTCGTTCGATGCTTTGAAGAAAGCCTTGGTATCGATGCCTTTACTGAAGCCTCTAGACTACAGTAGAGATTAATTGCTTTATGTCTCCACTTCCGAAGAGATTATTGGTATGGTGTTGGTTTAGGAGGATGATGAACTTCGTGAGAATGTCATTTACTATCTTAGTCAAAACTTAGTCAGTCCTGAAATTAAATATTCTCATGTTGAAAAGCTAGCTTTGGTTGTCATTTACGTAGTCCAATGATTACAACATTATATATTGCTTTGAAAAACTACTGTGGTTGCCGATGTCAATCCATTTCAATACGTTCTTATTAGGCGCATCATAGGGGGAAAGTACAATAAAAAGATTGTCATTCTACAAGAGTTCGATCTCGATTTTTCTTCTACGAAATCCAAAAAATCACTAGTTTTCATAGATTTAATATCTAACTTCCCTAGATTAGACGAGGATGTTATTCATGTTGATTCATTTGCGGATGAACACATTTTCCTTGTCTCATCGTCAGACCCTTGGTACATAGATATTGTTCTCTATATTCAAACTTTGAAGTTCCCTCAACATCTCTCTTGAGATGACCGACGATTTATATGATACCAAGCTAAGAACTACCTTATCATCGGATACACTTTGTATCATCGAGGAGTAGATATTATATTGCATAATTGTTTAACTCACGAAGAAGTCGAGTCTTTTCTAAACGACTGCCACAGTGGGGCTTTTGGTGGTCATCTATCCGAGATTGCGGCGACCCATAAAATTTTGCGAGCAGGTTATTTTTGGCCATATATATTTAAAGATTGCATTGAAGCAGTTAAGAAGTGTCACCCATGCCATATGTTCACTCGGAAAATGCGCTTGCGCCCAACCCCTCTCCATCCAGTCATTATCGTTGGTACCTTCACCAAGTGGGGTGTGGAATTTGTGGATTGCAACCCAACTTCATTTGGGGGGCATCAACACATTATCATGACTATAGAATACTTTAGTAAGTGGGACGAGGCCATGCCTACAGTTAAATATGATGGGAAGAATTTCGCCTTTTTTGTATTCAATGAAATTATAGCTAGGTTTAGAATCCTGAGTGAGATTGTCACTGATCATGGCAGTCACTTTCATAATGAAATGAAGGAAGAACTAGCATCTAAACTAGGGTTTAAGCATGTACATTCTTCCCCTTACTACCCCCATGAAAATGGACAAGTAGAGGCTTTGAAAAAGTCTCTCAAGACCATTTTACAGAAAACTTTTAGCCAGAGCAAATTTGACTGGCATATCATGCTGTATCCTACACTTTGGGAATACTGAACCTCGATTAAGACTTCCATCGATTTTTCTCCTTTCCAGTTAGTACACAGTGTGGAGTCGATCTTACCTATTGAATGTGAAATCCCTTCTCTTAGATTGGCAATTGAGCTCCTACCTCACACTTCCTATCTTAAACAATTCCTCATGCACTTAGAGAGTCTAGATGAGCAGCATCGAGATGCCTCTACGACTATCGAAGAGAATAAAAGACATGTTAAGGTCCAATACAATCAATTTGTTTGTTCTCTATTGTACATTGAGGGTAAATTGGTCCTTCTATACAATCAAGACAAAGAACCACTGGGGGAAGGCAAGTTCAAACCCATGTGGCACGATCCCTATATCGTGCGACATGTCTTAAAAAAAGGAGCCTATGAATTAGAAGATTATGAAGGGAACATGTTGGATGAGCCCAGGAATGGGATCTATTTGAAAATATATTATGCTTAAGCCTAAATATTGGGCGTAAATCTTTGTATACTAATGTAATTTAGTGTATATATCTTTTGCCTTTGTTTTCATCTTCAGCTTGCTTATCGAATTTTCCCTTGGTTGGCAGATGTCAACAGAGTCTTTGGTCTACTTAGGATTCAAATATGGGGCCAACCATCATACATATAACTTTTCTTCCACCACTTGGGTTGTCTACTCACCCGAGGGTCTACTGGTGTCTTCAGGTGGCATATGCCTAGGACCATCCATGAATAATGTGGCCGAATATAGTGTCGTTATAGAACTTTTGCGTGATTCCATTTCACATGGTATTCTCTCTTTATAGGTTCACCTGAACTCCCAATTAGTAGTATGTCAGTTGAACGACAGTTACTATGTGTGTGACCCTACTCTACCTCGATGATTCCTATGGGTACGAATTTTGGAACGACAATTTGATTTTATTACTTATCATCACATACCTAGGAGTTCTAATTATGTATCTGATGCATATGATAATTTTGTTTTAGATTGGAATTTGTCACATAACTAAAGAAAAGAAAACATTCTCATCAATGTACACATTGTAACATAAGTAAAGCCGAAGAACCATGTTTTTATATATATTTAAAAAAATATGATGTTTATAGTAAATAATTGGGGCTAACACCCTCAATATATATATACAACTGATCATACAATAGTCATGAAATCTACGCATGTGGCACTAGATAGCATACTACAATGTTTGCAAGACACCAAAAGAGTCGTACACAAGGACAGGGCACACCTACTGTTGTAGGAAAATCTGCCTGCGGACAAGTAGATCGACCTCTAGAGCTTGACCTTAACCCTAGATAGAAAAATGCTTAACGTGGACACTGACTTCCTTTCAAATCTATCTAAGCCTAATACACGAGAAGGAAATATAATAGAAGTACCTTTTAATCGACGTTTGTCCCTGCACGCTCCGAGTTGCGCTCCAATCCTTTTGCTCCTCGGTGAGGTCTGTGGACAAAACAAGATACAACCACTTCCTACTATACTGACATTAGCTTGAAAATAGATCTACCAATAGATGATAAGTTCATGTAACATTAGACACAAACTAGAAAGAAACAAGCCAAGATTGTCATATTAATGAGAATAACGACAACAGTGCTTACAATCGTAGATGTGAATGTGATAGCTTCGTCAAATCCTCTTCTTCCAACCCTTGCCTGAAAGATCCACAACCTGGATAACAACAGCTTCACTGATTGCTCTCCTTTGGCTGACTGTAAGTTACCTCCAATATCATAAGTTTCATATGTTCAGTTCTTCCCCTTTCATCTCTATTCCAACACCACTTATGAGATCATAAGTTTGGTGTAATTCTCTTCTTCTAATCCTCACTTATGAGATCATAAGTTTGGTATCATTCTCCAATTTGCAGCCCCATACCACTCATGAGATCATAAGTTTGGTATGATTCTCTTTTTCTCCGTTCTTTTTCACCATTAGAAAGCTTGCTTATATAGCCTTGGAGAGGCTCAACAATCTTGAGATATCCTTGGGGAAGGTGAGGATTTTCCTCCTTCAGTTGAGGACCTGCCCTAAGATCATGGTTTGATCAAGGATTCGAGCTCAACTGCCTTCCAAAAATGAAAAGATGCTTCCCCCATTCATCTCAACAGCTTAACAACTTCCCATAATAGGTAGCGCCCCCTCAAAAGGGCCATCATAGCGTTGTAGCGCTCCCAAGTAGGCTTTAGGGGGCGCCAACGCCCTCAAAATCTATAGCGTTCCCTCAAAAGGGCCAGGGAGCATTATAACGCTCCCTGACAGTGTATGGGAAGAGCCAGCGCTCCGAGATAGTGTAAGGGGGAGCGCTCCTCTCCAAAAAATCAGTTTTTGAGGTGCTTTCAGGTGGCAAAAGGTTTGCAAGCATGCTGACTCATTTCTCCTCTCCCAAATCAAATGCTTGAGGTGTTTCAAGTGTCCTTCTCATGTTGTTATAGGCACGATATAGGCATCATGGAAACATGCTTTGTTTGATGTCTTTACGACACTTGTGAGCAACATAGACACTTGCGACCTTGTGAGAAAAATGCGACACTTGCAACCTTTGTAATGACGACACTTGCGACACTATCAAAGTGAGTAATTTTGATGTGTAACACCTACCACCTGTCGTTGCATAGCCTCCGATAAATCCTCCACCTGAACCATAGGAATCCTCTGCGTCAAATGAGACATGCTTCCTTGCACATTTTGAAGGACTCTCTCTACACCCCCTCCCATTACCTCGTCTTCCTGGTGCCTCCGACAATTTCATGGAAGTCCGTACAACCATCATGGACCTACGTGTGCGTCACATACATGTGTAATTAGTACTTAACATCATCCAAAAATATTTTTGTTTCCTTATACAAAAATACAAAAAAATGAAATATTTAAAAAACTTTGACATACCTATGTCTCCGTAGGTGGACTCTAGTGGTAATGGCATGTCCGGATCTCCTATGAAGTCAATCCCTGCATAAGGGTAGTCATTTAGAGCTATCACCTATCGTCTCCACCAGAAGAAAATCATCGTTGTAGGGTGTTGGCACCCTACCTCCCCCCTGCCGCATCATCACCTTGGTCCACTGTGCCATGGCTAGATCGCGAGGTCCACGCAGAGTAATATCAACTCTAGGTCCCTAGCATGGAACTCGCTCAAAGAAAAATCTACAGAGGATAGAAGCGAACCTAAATTTCCTTTTACTACCCTGTTTGCATTCTATCAGCTAGCTCTTCATGTTGGCCAACAATGATGTGCACCATTCGTACACCGTGGGTCTCAATAACTCCACTGAGTAGAACAAGAGTGGCCTTGATTCTTGGTGCAAAGAGGCCAATCCTGTGATCCGTGTCAAAATGAGGATAACAATATTGAGACTTAGATAGTTTATCGCTCAAATGGGGAGTTGGCTCTTGACCTTCTCAGTCCTCGCAATGCAACGAGCGGATATGTATTCCTCGATTTTCATGCCACTCCTATCTCCTCGGGCTTTTAGGTTGACCACCTCACCTCGACGTGACAATCCTGTCAAGAAATATATTTTCTCAAATTCAATCCTTAATGGTTGTCCATCAAGGTTGAAGCTCTCACTATCCGGATCCCAGTAATCCATGAGAAACTGTAGCAATCTCACTTGGGACGTCATACTTTCAAGAGCCCAAAACTTGTATAGCCCACATATTTTTAAGGCCATTTGGGCCCCTGGATCTCTCTACATTTTTTATTGGATTAATCGGTGAATGCGGACATAAATTGATCTCCCTAGATCCACCTATATCTAGAACAAAACAAGATAGGACATGACGCTTTCCCTGAGCTCTAATCATCGAATTTACTATCAAACAAAAGATGAGTGACATACCTTTGAATATCCCTTCCTTATATCTTTGTTGTCCTCACTCCACTTTGATGCTCTTGTGATATTGGATCTGTAATGACACAAACTAGCCAAAGTGAAAGAAATAATAGTATATTCAATGAAAACTTATGCATGTGATCAAGGAGTCATGCAATAAAATGAGAATGATTTTATGGGAAATAAACATGCCACTGTATTATATTAAGAAAAAATGGAAGATACAACCAAACAACCTTGATGTTGCAAGGTTCCCTTTCAGTGGCCCTTTGCTCCAACACACACACTTGCTCCAAACTTGCATGAAGAAGATCCACAATAACTTGATGGACAAATAAAGACCTCAAGCATCAATTGAAGTAGAATTCATCACACAGTTCTCAGCCTATTCCTTCATTGATTCCTTGATTAACCTTTTCCATGAGAAATCCATTATTATATAGGATAAAGAGAGATGGTTAAAGAGATTAGGATGATCCCACCAAATCAGAGAAGCGATTATGATCCCAACCATACGGATGCCACCTCATATTCTAGAATATCCCCTTCTAGAACCTTCGTGAACTTCGACCTTTTCTTAGTCTTGCAGCATTGCCGCACCCTGGATATAAGATAGCCTGCAGAAACGCCACAAACTAGTTTTAGGATAGACTACGGTGATCAGGCATCGCCGCACTGTATCTTATGCTTGACCTGCAACGTCCTTTCTTAACAAGGTTTTGTATAAGAGGAAGCCAGTCACTCTTCTCATGAAGAACAGTTTTTTTGGGAACCTGAAAACATGTTGTAGAAACATCACTAGGGTGACTGAAATAATGTGTAACAACAATGCAACATATACCTCCTCATGTTCTCTTTCTCTCCACTCTAGCACCATCCCGCAAGAGACAAACCATTTTTTGAGTTAGCAACCTCTAAAAAACATTTTTCATAGACATATACACGAGCTGTAGTGTACAAAGTCGTGTATAGGGCTGCTTATATGCTAGATGTTGTTTGAAAAACCACATATAAGGTTTCTTATAGGTGACCAGATAAACTGTAGCCCGCGTACACCTAAGTTTTCAAATTGTGCCCCAAATAACTTAAAAAATGGAACCTAATTATAAAATCTAATCCACTAAAAATAAAGAGGAGAGCAAGATAAGTTACCTGGTCCAGATGATCGTCAATTCTATCACTTGTAGCTCCCACAATCACCAGTTGAAGTTCAGAAGCAATTTGGTCAAAAATCCAATATTTGGGTAAAAAATACAAATGGTATAGTAAAATTGTTTTTTTTTTTACTATTTATAGCAATTTTTTACTCACTTTGCATAGTTTTGTCCAATATTTTGGCCAAATGGAGTAATACGATAGTGGATGGAGTTGGTTTTTTTAGTTTTATCTAGGGATTCTCGTGGTTTGCAACACCGTGTTGCTCGTTCGTAACTTTGGACATGTATTTTCGTTATCCAACATATAGGATAGGTATTCAATCCGTCATGCACACTTGCATCGTCCTATGACTGTCACTCATATGCCTTAGGTACAAACCCATTTTATAGCAACACAGGACCTTCTATCTACAACTAGAAGTGTCATTATTGAATGGTAGAGACTTACCAAACATGGGTACCCTAGTTAGATCCTCTGCTTCATTCGATGCCCATGCAAAGATTTTTGACCGTAGTGTTATCACTAGAAGTCACCCTCAAATTACATAGAAGGTAAGACCGATACCTATCAGTTTATACAATAAACATGAATGAGTTTTAGGTGGTCAAATGGAGAAGAATCAATGATAATAACATTCTAACTCAGAAATATGGACTAGCATGAACAAGTAATTGAGGTCTTGGATTAACTTCAGTCAGTAAATTGGAGTAAAGGTGAGTAGAAGGAATAATTTGGTGAGAAAGGTGTAGATGTCTGCTATGGACATCAGGTCTTCAAGCAACATAAGGAGGAAAAACTCAAACATAACATCCTCTTGGATTCAAATTTCAAGGAAAATGAAAGCAATCATAACATCACTATAATCAAACATTCATCATAATATAGTCACAACAATCCATGTAAATTAGTCATTCATGAACTCTCTCAGTATCAGAGGCAAATAAGATTGAGTAAGAGAAGTTGACTTAGATTAATTAAGAAGTCTCAAATCAAGTACATAACCAAAGAAACAATGTTCTTCATAAAAATATTACAATAGTAAGGGAGCCTAGCTCAACCATTCGACCTTAACAAAATATCAGAACTAACTACTTATACTCTGTTATAACCCTAAATTGCACCATCCATGCTTACCTGGCATCAGGCCAACTCATTACCCTTCATTTCCAAAGCCATGCTCAACAGACTCTTCAAAAAAACCTCCTAAATTAAGTAACCCGCGCCCTAACCTATCACTGGGCGCATTGGAACGCTGGCAGGCCTTATACTGCACGCGTTGGAACGCTGGCTGGCCCACTACAACCCACTTTTACCTAACAAAGCAAAAAATCAGGAAAGTTTCCGACGGAATGAAAAGCTTTGGGCCAGTTAACTGGAACTCCCAGCCATGCATGGCCGAGAGTTCGTCTAAAACCCTAGCTCCTTCTAGCCTATAAAAGAAGGGGCAGGGGTACTATTCAAAGGAGGAAAATCATAGCAAAGAAACTCTACCCAATTGCCGAATCCGTTTTGTCCCAACCCTTTAGCCTTTCCTCAAGCTTTAGGAGAATTCAAGAAAAGCAGTTGGAGGACAAAGAAGAGGAGGAGCCCAGGATCAGGATCAAGGAACGGTGGCCGGTCTCTATAATCATTGTAAGTTGATTCATCTTGAGATTAATAAAAAGATACTTTTCCCATCCCAAATGCAAGAATCTTATATGTTGTATTTGATTTATGCTTAATCTCTAACCCTCTAGTAGAACAATAGCATGCATGCGTAGTTTTGTCTTGATTGCAGGAAAGCTTTTTGGAAGGAGTAGCAGAACAAAAGGGGATAAAGCGCAATGGAGGATCTACACCAATCGTCAATAAAAAGGTTAGTTGGTTCTTTCTATGTTTGCATGTGAAAAAGGGTTTTAGGTTTGGGGTAGAAGGTTAAAAGTAATTTGTGAAGGGTCATGATCTGCATGTAAGTTTAAACCCTAGCTTGTTAGTCCGTAGGGTAGAATTTCCCCACAACATACTCAGAACTTCTACAACCACCATGAGTGTGATCAGACCATTGCATTCAAATTTTTCAGTCGACGCCTTCTATGTTAGACTGTGCATGCCTTCTTACGTTATACGCAATCTCGACTTAGTGTGGGCTCTACGAGAAAATCCATCCACCAGGGAGCTTTGGATTGACAATCACCCCCCACGACCCTTCTCTCCACACATTCCATTTATGGGGTGAGACGAGGTCTCAACCACTGCCCCCATTTTCAATAAATACCTTCATCAGGATTAGGATGAGGCCTGACACCCATGAATGTTCCAAGTGGTGCCCATGACTTCTTTGAGTCAATCCCGATGCCTCGAGGCCAAGCAGATCTTCTTCTGTGACCAAATATGGGCGCTTTTAGCCTTTGGCACAACTCCTCTCTATCGCTCCATATTTAATGTGACCTAGGGCCATGACCCTACGCAATTGTGCATTTGTGGGTGCTTCCAAGGTTGGTCTAAAAGAAAACTTCTTTTGTCCCCACAATTCACCATGAACCACCATGAGTCCTTTTCTAAAAACCATGGTTCTGATTACGACCCGTCCTTGAGATTTTAAAAGTTGCGCACCTTTTGACCCTGCAATTTGGCATGACCATTGATCTTGCGATCTAATATTAGGCCCTCTGATCAATGGCTTGGATCTGATGCTTTTTATATTGTCAGATCAGATCTTCCCCTTCAAAACATCAGTCGATATTTTCTTTGCGGATAGACCTTTGGAAATTTCAATTCTCAAACTTCATTTCCCTACAAGTGAAACCTATGGAGCTAAGAATATGATGATATGTGGCTCCTTGATATTGATGACTCAGATGCTTTTCGGGTCTCTGGACTTTGGGAAAATAAAATCTCAAACTTGGGCTCCCAAAGGCCTTTACCTGGAGCTGGCGATATACTGACGCGTGTCCTCATGAATCAAACGACCAAGGATTACTTCGGGCCTGTATTCATAGCTCACAGATTTCATCCACATTTCCCCACTGATGGGTGGTCCAGATGACATCATATGATGTCATGTCTGTTGATGTGTCATGATAAGGATGGTGACATGGCCATGACAGAATGACCTGGAAAGAGTGCCACACATCATGCCTGATGAGAGTGCGTCACGTTCTTCGACACTTCGAGACTTTGAGCCTTCGAGACTTCGACACTTTAACACTGAGGAATCCACCTCCATGTGTCTTCTTGCTTTGGTTGGCTCAGATCATTTCGAGAGTTCAGGCTTCAGATCTTTGGGAACTTGGTGTGTTTCTCATTTCAAAACTCCTGAATCAAAATTCCCGAAGTGACAGATCCAATGACGTGTGGCTTCTTGATTCAGACGAACGAGATCCACTTCGGGACCTTTAGCATTTCGGGGCTTCCAAAGATGATACTACCAAGATTAACGACTCCTGTCGATTTGAGATCAACAATGCATAACTACTTCGGGAATCTGGGCCTTGGCTCTTTGGGATTTTCATGCACTTCTTGATTCGAAACTCTCGAAGCTCACTTCCCTGAACACTAGGATCAGATGCCACCTATGCGCCTCGAGATCAATGACTCATGCTCGTTCCGGGCCTTGGGACTTCATACCCTTTTCTCTGGCGCTATACTTCATGTGATTTTGACATTCTGAAATCCCATGAGCCACTGATCTGAACTTCTCCTGGAATCTCCACCGCTGAAAGATTAAAACTGCTTGCTGCTTTTAAGCCCAAAATGGGCTACTTTGAATGTTGCACTTTGTGTCCATGGTTGTGGCCTGCATGAACAAGAATTTGGACGACTGGTTGTGGGATGGGAAAACAGGGAGACCAGTGACTGGAAAAAGGAGATGAGTGTTCATCCTTGGAGAAAAATAGAGGGGCTTGGGGCCGTGATTTCTTTTGGGTAAGACTTTAAGGGAAACCAGGGTGCAAAAATGAACAAGGGAAAACAAAAAACGATTTTATCGGCCGAAGTGGAAAAAAATTCAAGACTCGACCTGCGAAAAGGAGAGAGACATGGGAAAGATACAGTATTAGGTATCCTCAACTAACCCATATGACTCTTGACAACCCTATGTGATAACATTTGGCTCCACAGGGGATGTCATGCTCCCTGCGAGATGCCAAGAATGCGTAGTTCTAGTGCCTTAGCTATTGGGCTACAGAGTGTAGCTCAAAACTTTTGCTGAAGAAAATGGGGAGATATGTACACTACTCTACTAAAAATGAAAACAAACACATGGGATCCAGAAGGAGATTATTTATGTACACTCCTAGACTAACTGATTTTTACAAAGTGTTAGGTCAAAGTGGACTTCCACCAGAGCCAATCAAGTAACCTCCTAACTGAAAACTTATTTACTCTGTCACTGATCAAATAAAGATAATGAAACTGTGACATAAAAACAATTACATTTTTCATCTCTCCTCCTAGTGCTGAAGGCAAGATAAAGTTTGGAGGCTTCAATACTTGGAAAAAAAGAAACTCCATGTACTCTCCTACAGGGTCATAAAATAGGGGATGAAACTTATTGGGTTGGTAACAGAAAATATTCTTTGTCTTACAACTGCTCACATCCGGCTGAATGTCTGTGGCAAGCACAGGTGAGTGAAAGGTTGATGTAGGATGCTTATCCACTTTCTCTTTGTCTGCTTTGATAACGTCAACCAAATGTGGGCAAGAAATCTCTTCATGTATATCAATGAATGTGTGCTTCTCCTTAACATGATGCTCAGTGTCTTCTATGGGCCCAGGATGGCTGATGTCCACCCAATGCTATTCCTTAATGAATAAAGGAAAAGGATATATAGTATGGTCTTGGAAATCCTTCATATCCACATCAGAATCTGATTCATAGCTATCATACATAGGCTGGCTGATCCCTAAGTCAAAAAAATGTAAGGTAGGGATATGCTCTTCTTCATATGAGTACTCATCAAATATGGGTGAGCGCAAAACTCTTTTATCTTGCAAAGAAAAATGAGCGACCTCTTGATTATTCTCTTCAATCCTAGGTGAAAATACATCATGGGAAACCTCTTGAAGGAAAAGAGAAGAATCCTCCTCCACAACTATCTCTTATTTTAGAACTGAGACAATAGCTGCATCAGGGGAAAAATATGATACATCTATGGCTATGCAATCATCATCACTATCAACACTCATATATGGAAGGCCTTCTTCTCAGAAAATAGAAAGAGAAAATCTTTCATCCACATTTGCAAAATACTCGCTTCTATCCTCACTTTCTCTTTCAATCAGATCTTCACCAGACTCATCACACGAGGAAGACTCTATCATATGCTGGATGTGGAATGAAAAATTATTACAACAGTCATCCAAAATAAGATGAGACAGGTAAATATTCTTGTAATATGAATTAAAATCATCGTGAAAATCCTTCAAAGAATGGATACCAGAAGTAGGGAGATATTGACACCATTCACGAGCATCTTCCTCTAAATTTTTTTTGAACATATTGATCAGGACATCCTCGTGAAGGAAGCCATGTTCAAGCATGCATATATGAAATTTTAATAAGTGATCACCAGGATGGTCATTCTTTCTTCCTCTGAATCTTAGAAGATAATCATCCCATTCATTTATAACCAACACTAGATGTGCATAACCAGTGATGGCTGAGAAATTGAAGGGGGAAAATCTCTTGGCCAGGATAGCCTCCATAGCCTTTTGATTTGTCTCCCTTCAGTGGAGTCACTAATAGATGCTGTACAGTGGATTCAACATGGTGAAATATAATCAGTCAGAATTATGTGTCCATCTTTAGTTCACGATCTAAAACTAACTCTCTGCAATGTCGTTCTTCCCAGGGATATTTTCAATATGGGAAAACAATAAAATTCCTTCTTGAGAAATATTTCCTTTCTTAATAATCCTCTTTGGGTCAGCTTCAAGTGTAGCCAGAGGCAGCTGTGGAGTAGACCTCATGTGTCTACCCTTCGGATCCACAACTGAAATAATGGAGTCGTCAGGTGCAAGTTGTAATCTTCAAGATACTGATTTCTAATGCACCTTCAGAATCATAATTTCTTTGTCATTCTTACCCAGGGAAATGTCTTCAATTCGTTCCCTAGCAATGGTGCCAGAAATGTTAGCACTAGAAGTCACCCCCATATTGCATAGAAGGTAAGCCCAGTACCCATCAGTTTATACAGTAAATGTAAATGAGTTTTAGGTGGTCAAATGGATAAGACTCAATGATAATAACTTTCTAACTCATAAATCTAGACTAGCATGCACAAGCAATTAAGGTATTGGATTAACTTCAGTCAGTAAGTTGGAGTAAAGGTGAGTAGAAGGAAGACTTTGGTGAGAAAGGTGTATAGGTCTGCTATGGACATCAGTTCTTCAAGCATCCGAAGGAGGAAAAACTCAAACACAAGATCCTCTTGGATTCAAATTTCGAATAAAATGAAAGAAACCATAACAACACTATAATCAAACATTCATCATAATACAGTCACAACAATCCATGTGAATCAGTCATTCATGAACTCTCTTAGTATCATAGGCAAATAAGATGGAGTAAGAGAAGCTAACTTAGATAAATCAATAAGTCTCAAATCAAGTACATAACTAGAGAAACAATGTTCTTCATCAAAATATTACAATAGTAAGGGAACCTAGCTCAACCATTTGACCTTAACAAAATATCAGAACTAACTACTTATACTTAGAATTGTTGCAACCACCAGGAGTGTGATCAAACCATTGCATTCAAATTTTTCAGTTGACACCTGCTCTATCAGAATGTGCAAGCCTTCTTACGTCATACGTGAGCATAGCTCAGTGTGGGCTCTACGAGAAAATCCATCCACCAGGAAGCTTTGGACTGACAATTGGTCCCCACGACCCTTCTCTCCACGCATTCCATTTATGGGGCGAGATGAGGTCTCAACCACCACCCCCATTTTCAATAACTACCTTCATCAAGATTAGGATGAGGCCTGATACCCATGAATGTTCCAAGCGGTGCCCACGACTTCTTTGAATAATTCTTGATGCCTCGAGGCCAAGCATATATTCTTCTGTGACCAAATATAGGTGCTTTCAGCCTTTGGCATAGATCCTTTCCATCGCTCCATATTCAATGTGACCTAAGTCCATGACCCTATGCATTTGCACGATTGTGGGCGCTACCAAGGGTGGTCTGAAAGCAAACCTCTTTTGTCTACGCAATTCACCATGAACCGCCACATGTCACTTTCTAAAAACCATGGTTCTGATTGCGGCCCGCCCCTGAGATTTTAAAATGTGCGCACCTTCCGACCCCACAATTTGGTGTGATCGTTGATCTTGCAATCTAAGATTAAGCCTTCTGATCAATGACTCATCTCTGACACTTTTTAGACTGATGTATTAGATCTTCCCCTTCAAAACAACGACCAATATTTTCTTCGTGGATCGGCCTTCAGGAATTTCAATTCTCAAACTCCATTTCCCTCCAAGTGAAACCTCCGGAGCTGAGAATCTAATGGCACGTGGCTCCTTGAGATTGATGGCTAAGACGCTTTTCGGGTCTCTAGACTTTGGGAAAATAAAATATCAAACCTGGGCTCCCAAAGGCCTTTACTCAGAGCTGGCGATATACTGACGTGTGTCCTCATGAATTGAATGATTGAGGATTACTTCGGGCCTTTATCCAAAGTGCATGGATTTCATCCACATGTCCCCATTGATGGGTGTTCTAGATGTCATATTATGTCATGTCTGCTGATGTGTCATGATAAGGAGGGTGACATGGCCATGACATAATGACCTAGAAAGAGAGGCACGCATCATGCCTGATGAGAGTGCCTCACGTGCTTCGAAACTTTGGGACTTCAATGCTTTAACACTGAGGGATCCACCTCCATGTGTCTTCCTACTTTGGATGGCTCAGATCATTTCAGGAGTTTGGGCTTTAGATCTTTGGGAACTTCGCGTGTTTCTCATTTCAAAACTCCCAAAGCAAAATTCCCAAAGTGAAGGATCTGATGATGCGTGGCTTCTTGATTCGGACGACCGAGATCCACTTTGGGACCTCTAGCATTTCAGGGCTTCCGAATATGCTACTGCCAAGATCGACTACTCCTGTCGATTTGAGATCAACGGTCCATAACTACTTCGGGAGTCTGGGCTCAGCTCTTTTGGATTTTCACACACTTCTCGCTTCCAAACTCCCGAATCTCACTTCCTCGAACACTTGTATCAGATGCCACCTGTCCCCCTAGAGATCAAGGACTCATGCTTGCTCTGGGTGTTGGGACTTCAGACCTTTTCCTCTGGCGCTATACTTCGTGTGATTTTCACATTCTGAAATCCCATGAGCCACTGATATGAATTGCTCCTGAAATATCCGCCGCTGAAAGATTAAAACTACCTGCTGATTTTAAGCCTGAAATGGGCTGCTTTGAATGTTTCACTTTGTGTCCATGGCTACAGCCTGCATGAACAAGGATTTGTATGAATGGATATGGGATGGGAAAACAGGGAGACCAGTGATTGGAAAAAAGAGATGAGTGTTCATCCTTGGAGAAAAACAGAGGGGCTTGGGGCTGTGATTTATTTTGGGTAAGACATTAAGGGAAACCAGGGTGCACAAATGATCAAGGGAAAACAAAAAATGATTTTATCGGTCGAAGGGGGAAAAAATTCAAGACTTGGCCTGCGAAAAGGAGAGACACAGGGGAAGGATAAAATATTAGGTATCCTCAACAAACCCATACAACTCTTGACAACCTGTTGACGGGCAAAAATGTCTGCTCGTCAACTGGAAGAGCAAGTCCGGTCTGGGGTTGTCTAATTAACCCAAGCCATTTGGATTGACTCACTCTAACGGTTTTAATGGCTCCGTTGGCCAATCTAGAGTCCTAAAATAAAGAAATAAATAAATAAAAGAAACAAAATAACTCACTAATTACTAATCACTAATATATATATGCACATATAAATATACAACTTATTTTAAATAATATTTACACACATAATTGTTTGTCTAATTTATATGCATTTTATACAATTCATGAGTTTTAATCTAAACTCACAAAAATCAATGTAAAAATGGCTCTTTTGATGAAAGCAGATAAAGAAGAAAAAATGAACTATTTCTTTTTGGTTTGCTTTTTATCTCTATGCATCGATAAGATTAAATATCAAAATACTATGGAAACAAAATATGTAGACAACAAAAACCAGACCACATATAAAAGTTTCTAAAACTAACAAGCAAATAAAAGGAACAAACTAACCTATTAATGACTTGAAGAGCATGCATCCGACATCTGTATGATCATGAATCGTCCATTCAGTCTATCCACGAGATAAATCTGCAGTGTACTTTCATGCTGTTTGGAATAAATGCCAGACAATATATTGACTGTTGGATTTTAATAATAGAACGACAGGATGCAAATAATAACTGCGATATTTGTGACTGCAAGCAATTATACATAAGATAAATCTGACAGTAACAAGCTGCTTTTAATCATTCAACAAGATTAAGATAAACCTTAATATTTGAATTGAACAATCAGTCACTATTTTCATATAACTGAAGCATGAAATTGTGGACTGTATGAAAGAGATTATCTTGATGACATAATAATTTGTGAAGATGAAAGCTATTGACAATTATCGAATTATCAAGATAAACAAACTATAGACAACAACAATATTTACAGATAGCTAAAGAAGAAATGTAAACATGTGTTCTGTCCAAATTCGTGTATAGTTTGTCCACAATTCGCCCCAGGCCAAGATGACGTGATTACAAAAACAAATGAGTTTTTAAAGCGTTCAGAAAGGTAACTATCTCATCCTCTGAGATTAGATATTGATTACAAAAATAAAAGGGGGATATAACCACCCAGATCATACTAAATCTTCTAAAGCTAAAAAAAGTTTATTTCTATTTATACAAAAATGTATCATAGATATGGATAACAAGCCTAAAAATGCTTCAGATCACTTGGTAACCATGAACTCCTAGATATCCTGAAAAGAAAAGAAAAAATAGAGAGACTTAGATATATATTTAACCATTAATTTGCAAATTTCGAATTAGAATAACTAGCTATAGAATTTGCTGATTCTGTAGCTAGTTATTTTAGTCATGAAATCCAATTTATTGAATGAATAAAACAATCTAATTTATTTAATAAATAACCCTATTTTAAGATAAAATAAATCATACCTCAAACTGTAAAATCAAATCATATAAGATGATCTCAGAATTTATTATTGCTGTTGCAGTCTCAACATTTTTTAATATCACATTCCCTGTAGTCTTCATACGTTTCCCTTTTCTTTGAATGACAGACTCAAGCCTATGATTTTCATTTGTTAAGGCACCGACCTAATCAGTGAGAGCTTTAATCTGTGACTATAGGATAGGTATATCGGTGTAGTATTTATCAATCTAGAATAGGCAGACTTCTCACTTCGACTGTGCGACGGTCCCTTGGGAATAACCACTATTGTGAACCAGAGCATCTCCAACATGGAATGTAGATTTATTACCCAACTTAATACCAGGTAACCCTTCACTATGTTTCAGACAAGGCGGTAGATTGTCTACGAAGTTGTAAGGATGATTGAGGTGTGGTTGGAACGAAAGAGGGTCTTCTTCAACGAAAAATCTATCAATTTCGGAATCCTAACTCTCATGTATCTCAATCATCTCGATCGAGCTCACATGAGGGTTCGACTTGTTTCAGAGCTTCCTCAAAATTAACCTTCAAGCTCTCTTATTTTTAAAACTCAAATCAACATTGCCTTTAGACCTCTTGCTTGTAGGTTTGTTTGAATTTTTGGCAGAGTGATTAGGCTGTGTAGCTTGCTCATGGGCTTGCTCAGTAACCTTTGGGTTGGGTAAAGGCTTGCTATAGGTGGTCGTAACATAGGCCTGGGTAGGTGAGAGGGGTTCTGTAGGATAGACCAAGGTTTCTTCAATTAAAGGTTTGTCAAACACTTCAACATTGGGGTTAATGAAACCATTTCTGGTTAAAAACGTATCACAATCATCATTCTGCAACTTTAATTGATGTACAAGCATAATTCTTATTAAACCATGGTGGAAAAGACTCGAATCTAAACATTGCTTTTTATACCTTTTATCCATTTTGTAAAGGATCCTCCATAGATAATAAAACATGTTTAAAGGAAACCTTATGAAAATCATGAGCAAACGCAGATGATAAAGAAACACAAGACCAAAACGGCCTTCACAAGTGACAAACTGTTTCAACACTGCAAGCAGACCGTGCCATCGGGCTTTCAGTAAGGAGACTGGCATACCTTTGTCACAGCCATTGATCTTCCAGGATGTAAAGAAAAGAGTCCATGGAACCTCTTCTACCTTAGCATTCTTGAACCACCTTTGACCGCTCGCAGGGAGTCCTGTTGCTTGGCTCAGAAAGTCTTCTATGACTTCAAGTTGAATGTCCCCCACCTTAGCTCTACATCCATCGAATGAGAGAGTGAATTCCTGAGCAGTCTGTAGGTTGAAACCCTGGAAATTTTCAAGGAAAATGAGCCAACCATTACCCTCGAGGTCCTCCCTGGCA
Source organism: Picea engelmannii (assembly GCA_009831015.1). Lineage (NCBI taxonomy): Eukaryota > Viridiplantae > Streptophyta > Pinopsida > Pinales > Pinaceae > Picea > Picea engelmannii. Next base: position 622,856 of record ML787483.1, on the reverse strand, counting down.
TCATCGCATAGGAGAAAGGTTTGAGTGCCGTTAGGTTCGACTCTAACAATAGGAGCCATTTCAAAATCACAGGGAATCACCCAAATAGTGCGTAAGGAGGGTTCGTAAGAGGAGACAAGAGGTATACTGCAGGTTTGAAAAACATCAACAATCTGTGGAGTATGAGCAAAAAATTCATCACGAAAAGATAGGCATTGTTTGAAATTAATGCAAGGGGTGTTGCAAAGCCCAAGACCAAGCCTCTAAATGATGGGCTTACTATAATCATATTGTCACCTCTCATAAAGTAAAAACCACGACTAGAACATTAAAATAAAAACGAGTGCGCAACATAGTGGGTTCGATCATAAAGTTTGGGAGAGTGAAACTTGTAAATCAAAGCCTAGTGACGAGGAAACATATGACCAAGAACCACACAAAAACCAAATCAATGCTAAAAAAAAAGGTATTTTGTTGATATAATTAACAATCCCTAAGCATGCTTGGCATTCAAGGAATTGAAACAAAGAGAATAGTCTTCATAGCAAGGAATAAGGCTTCATTAATAAACTGTAGAGACATTTTTCCTTTCATAAATTTTTCAAATAGAATGGTAACACAATCGTAAGTTTTAATTCTTCATTTTCATGCTTTTAGTCATGAACGAAGCATGAAAAAACAATAGGGAAAACCAAAAAATTACAATTGTCATTTCAAAAATTGCTTACGAAGAACAGAAAAATGTATGACCCCAGTTAGGCAGCTACATAGATCATTTAATTGATATAAAAAGTTAAAAATATGTTGGGCTGCCAACACAACCCTATGTGATAACACATATGACCATGAGTCCCTTATAGCTAATACATGACTTTATGTTGAACCTCATTTATTACTCATAAACATGTTGACCAATACCTAGAGGACTCCCAAGTGAGTTTGATTTAAGCTCTTTTCCGACACTCTAAAAAAGCGAAAACATTTTCCAGTGAACTTATCTCTTTCACACTAGTAAATTGTGTTTGAAAGGAAATCTATTTTGGTGAAAGTTTATCCCCTTTTCAAACCAAGTAGACTAAGATTACAGAAAAAGACATTTTTTGGCGTTAATTTGTAATTTCATCTCACACTATTGATTGCAGTATTAAGCCTATTACCGGTTCTCTCTTTTGCGTTATAAGTCTCTCACCTCAGCAGTTTGCATCATCGGCCAAGAAGAGCCTTGTTTATATCCTTTGCAGCTTGACACCCTATACCCAGAAGGAAACATTCCCCCAAGTGTCCATCTCCCGCATGCAACTCCTTGCATTGAGCATAGGTATGTTCCATTGCTGGAACTAGTTTTTATTACTTGCGACACTAGTTTTTTCCTCTGTATCATAACATTCATTTGACTATGAAAAAAAAAAAATTACGGGCGGGAAGGGAGTATTATCTTATATTGGCAGTAGTTGTGTCACCTTTGAATAGAGCACAAAATTTTTGAGTCCACTTGTCATCAAAATTTTGGGTTTAGCATGACCTTAGGAAGCTAAGATTGTTACAAAGAGTTTACTCCCCTAACTGGTTACTCTTCTAGTCCATATGGAGAGTTTGATTGATTCCTCTTGCATCTCAAATTTTCATCATTAAGTCTATGTTGCCGGAGTCTTCCATATGTCTCATGCTCTTGTTCAAAGGATGTCTATCAACATGTGTTGACCACTCCTCAAAACTCTTGGCTTTGCATGTCAACCATACCCTCAGTGTGTCTTAGAATCACATGAAGTTGTAGTCCTATTGCGCACCTTGGTCCTACTTTTCTCATTGCTAGGTAACCTTGAACCCAATAGTCGACATTTCTTCATTGTTCATTGAATGGGTGGTTTCCCTTATGTTCGACGAAAAGAAATATATTCACACATTGGGATTCATGCAATGTCTTGGATTCCATTAGCCCTATTGGTGGTTTCCTCACCTTTGTCTTCAATTTTCCTGATTGGCTACTATTTAGAGGGTCTTTTTCATGTACGACTTGCATCTGACACACGTGAAAGATGCACAGGGTCGTTGGTTCATGAACTTGTTCTTTGCCCAATTTACTCCAAATCATCAAGCTCATGCATTGTACCTCGTGCTAAATGATGAGAGATGCCTTAATTCTCTCCTTTCAGTGGGTCTCCTTCCATTGAATTCAACTCATCTATTATGGAGATGAGACCTAGAGTCCTATGAGTACCTAGAGGCTTGCAATCATCAGTGGCAAGTTCTCTCGCCATCAAAAGTTGGGAATACATCAATGCCTCCTGATTGATGGATTCTTCAAGTGTTCCACCCCGACACCTCTATTCACACTTTTAAGAATGTACTCGGTGCCTTGATACCTACTTTCATTATCGATAGGTCGTCTCATGTTTTTTAACAGTATAACTCAATGGCCGGTAATCAAATGAAGTCTCATTGTGTTTGACCTCAATTCCTTTATTCACGCGATGTAGAATTGCACCTTTGGCAGATTCTGTAGAAGACTTGAAGACATCAGTTCATAGTCACAGCTTTCCTGAGTTGTTGCTACCTTTCATTGGACCAATACCTATGTGACTTCAGTGATCATGGGAGATCAGATTGTACTCCATTGTATACAAATATCTTTAAATTGATTTTGAGATTGGATTTACTAGGCCTTGTTTGTGACTATGATAGCCTCTAGCATGTAGAAACCTTTGTATTTCATATTCATGGCCATGGACAACTGTTTGGTATATTTTCACATGGATCTGCAATGCAATTCAAATTGGAAGCCATGTGTGCAAAGTCAGTATAGATTGTAATGAACAACTAGTTCTTCCAGCTGGGTCCCCATTACTCCACTTTTGAGTCTTATAATGTATTTTACCCATCGTAGATAGTCCTCTGACCTCACACATTAGGGGGCATCTATTATAGAAAGATTTGCCTCACCTTATGAAAAATTGCACATAAGGCCTTTTCCATTTCCCTATACATACTTGAAGTCCCTTTTTGCAAATCCTAGAGCTAAAAACATTATTTTTCCACATATACAAGCCCTACCTATAGTACATCATGCATATACACAGGTTGCACCACTACAACTCGTGTACATCGAGATTTGTGCCCAAAATAAAAATAAAAATGGTGTTGGCTTTCCATGTCACATCATGAGATCCATGATCCTTGACCTTCCATATACTGGAAACGTTCCGAATCAACCCTTCAGTTCCACTTGAAGGATACAAATCAACCAAATCCGAGTTATGGAAGAGGAGATGAATTAAACTTTGAGAGAAAATTTACTCGGGAGAAATTCTTCACTTCATATTGAGTCTACATCCCTTTGTCCTTTTAAGTATAAACACATTGTTCAACCCCCAAACTCTTGCCTACATTATTGAGAACCTCATTGTCTCTCTTATATGAGCTTGCCTTTGGTGGAGGATTTAAGTGGTGGAGGTCTAGCTGGAAGGGACTTAGTTTCTCGGTTCCGAACTGTGCCGACATGGAAGTTTGTAATTCATTCACTTCTGCTGATTACATTTTAATAGAAATACTCTTTTCTTGTCCAATTAATATCTTGAAAATGTTTGAATTCTTATTCCATGGGCGTATTTGTTATGAATGTTGATGGATTATGCTATTGAATGTGATAAAATTATATATTATGACCATATGCTTGCATTTCTTGGTTGTTGAGGACAAGTTGCAAGTGTATTTCTTTGATTCAAGTTCTCAACGGTGGACTTCATCGAACGTCTGGATGAGGCAGACCTTTTATCTTGTCTTGCTAGCATATTTGTTTATATAGCATACCTAAGATTATAGTTGATTTCTGTAGTCATTTCTGTCTATTGTGGTTTACCCCTGGCCATAGAGAGATTTTCCTCGTAACAAAATGATAACACTAAAAGGAAGGATGACTATAAACTATGAACACTTTTCTTGAAACATATGATATACTACAAAACCAATATTTAATCACTAGAAAGTTGGGATGGAAGCAGTGGAAAACTATAAGCTACATAATCAAGTGCATGTTGGAACATAACAAAACCATTAGTCAAAATATTCAAAAGAGTGTAAAAAATCCATCATTTGAGTTTACATGAAGAAAAACCAACTATGTTGCAATACAAAAATTTATATCTACAAAGCTACTACATCGAATTGGAACCAAGAAGGAGAAAAACAATGCTATTCTACACAAGATTAGTGGAAGTACCAACAATCTCACTCTGAATTTCCATGGATACTAAATTTGATATATGGAGTTGGAACATGATAACATCATCTTTGTAACTTGGAAAAGGGGGGTTTTATTAGGGGCCTATCAAATCACTATAAGTTGCATTGATCTCAGAGCATCAATCTCCACTATGGTATAGGAAGATTCATTAGACTATGTAGGATGATGAAACCATTAGGATAGGTGGCCATACTCTGTAATCATATCTTCTAATTGCTTCTCCAAAATAATATTATCAATCTTCCATACTTTTATTGCTTCAATGTTGCGAACATGTTGTAATGTCATTTTAGTAGTGTGGTCTTGTCCAGGGTGAAAATGAGAAAATGGGTAAACTTTTTGGAGTGAGGTACGATGAGGGTAGCACGATGAAGCTACACAAAATATCAAAATAAATTATAGGTTGAGATTTTTATAATATTCTGGTCAAGAGTTTGAGATTTTTTAACCAATAGGATAATGAAAAAATCTATATCGAAATATGTTGGATTACTAAGAGGGGGGGTGAATCAGTAATAGAGAAATTTAATCCTTTTTCATCATAAAATGCAAGTGTTATATCAATGTAGCATTATCATCCAATAGTTGTAGAGTAAATAAACAATGAACAAATGAGCAATCATACACATACACAGTACACCAGTGTTTTTACGTGGAAACCCAAAGTGGGAGAAAACCACAAAATGATTTTTCCTATATGTCTTTAAGAATTACATTCATTGGAAGAACCAACTTCCTTTGTTTTCCAGCTACAACTGGAAGGAGGCTCCAAACCCCTAGTTTCACAGGCTACAACCTAAGGGAAGGTCCAACTCCCCAATTATCTGGCTACAATCAAAAGGAGGCTACAACCCCCTATGTTCTACGGCTATAACCAAAAGGTGGCTACAACCACCTGTCCTTGCCTCGTCCAACCACCCTGACGTAGAAGTAGAATGATGGAACCATTTTCACACTATCACTGTGAGATATACCACTGTAACAACCTGTACCACTGAACTGTAGCCAACCAACCTGTAACAACATGTACCAAACAACCTGTAACAACATGTACCAAACAACCTGTAATCAACCTATATTGTCAATGAGTGAATCAACCATGTACCAAATATGTACCATTCATGCATCAAATACACATAAACTATGATTCATCAAGATGTACCAACATCATCAACTATACACCTCATGTATGTTCCAACTCATCAACTACTTGTCTCAACCAAAATACCTCATCAATTTCATCATTCAAATCTGATTTTTAACTTTGTAATAGACCTGGTGTATATGATCACATACCTCCAAACATTCCTTAACTTTAACAAAAAGAGACTAGCATTTTCATCAAACTTTACTTTAGTCTCACATGACTAATTTTGTATTAGTCAACAACCCTAACTTGAAATAATAATAACTATGTACTTGTAATGAATAAATATCTAAACATGGTACACAATGTTATTCAATGTCTTTAATGCAATTCCTCCATATTTCACTACTTGAAACCTCTTAGAAAAGGACTTGTAGAAAAAATGGCATACCTTGTCGAATTTTGGTTTATTCTAGAAAGCGAATTTGTAGAGCGTGCCCCAAACATAATATTTGTTGTATGGATATGAAAATGGTACAAAGAATACTATAGTCTGTATTCTAACCAATACATTTTGTCTTACTGAATTTGAATCTGTTATGAAGAATTTATGACGTTTTTATCCGAAACACATGTTTTAGACTAGTTTTAGGACTGGCCACAAACCCTATTTTCCACAGAGTGTAACTCCAAAAATACAACGACCCACAAGCTAAATTTTTTATTACAGATACTTGGATATGTTTCATCAATGACCTCCCTATTTCATGGTTTGAATCATTCTAGAAAAAAATTTATTGCGAAAATGGTGAGATGACCTGTAAATAACATACCTTAGAAAGCATCATCAAAAGAATTTATCCTCCCTTGAATTTCGGCCTTCTTTACTTCACCTTCCCTCTGAAATCTGCCTTAGATATCCTTTTGTTACCTTAGTCACTTGTATATATTCAATATGCTCAAGTGTGATTAAAAATGAGAGACCCTTGCCTCTTATTTATACTTTCATGTAGCTTCCTCAAGGGGTTACCTTCTAACCATCTTAACCCACTTTCCTTATTTTAGGGCTAACCCACTTCTAACCACTTGTCCACTTAGTAATTTMTCCATTAAATTTATTATTTAAATAATTTCTTTTGTATCCACTTTGACTTATAGTACACTCATCACTTCACTTTATTATTTAAATTACCTTCTAACCATCTTAACCCACTTTCCTTATTTTAGGGCTAACCCACTTCTAACCACTTTTCCACTTAGTAATTTCTCCATTAAATTTATTATTTAAATAATTTATTTTCTATCCACTTTGACTTATAGTACACTTATCACTTCACTTTATTATTTAAATAATTTCTTCTTTGCAACCACTTTGACTACTTTGACCTTTTGGGGCTTCTAGATGACTCATGAGGGTTCTCCAACTTCACATGGCCATAACTCTCTAACCGTGAGGAGTTATGTGATGTTCCACATACCACTGGAAATGGAATGACATGTACTATTGATATAGAATAGTATTTCCTAGAAATATATCAAAAACCATACCATTATCCATCAAACAAACTTGGGTTCATTACCCAAACCTTTGTGCTACCAAAATTTGCTACCAGACTTTCTTCAAGGGTTAACATCAATGAAAACCAACCCAATTAATAAAAAATCTCCCCCCTTTGGAATTGATGGAAACACTCTGATGCAATACTGAAGTCATATCACTCATGCTCCCCCTGTGACCATCGATTCCCCTAGAACCATGCCTCTGTTCTCTTTCTCCAAGCATTTACCTTTGCATATGATAAATCTCTCCCCCTTTGTCATCAATGGCAAAGGTATATTTCCATTTGGGGCTACTCCCCCTGACTGAACTCTTCCTGAAACTGATCTACCAACTTGAACTATGCTCTTTATGGTGCTTCCTCGTGTAAATCTAATACATATAAGATAAGCATTCAATATAATTCATTTTGGAGCAAAAATTACATCGAGTCTCTGGCGAAGATACTCAAAGGATTCCCTCGGAAGTGGTTTTGTAAAGATGTCTGGCACTTGTTCTTTTGTGCCCACATATTAAACTCTGATTTTCATCTCTGCAACCTGTTCCCGTAGAAAGTGATACTTTATTGGAATGTGCTTCGTCCTGGAGTGCATTGTTGGTTGTGGAGCCTGGTTATCTTCTTGATTCAAATATATTTTATTTTCAGCCGTGTTTATACCCCATGAAGTATTTACACCCCAGAAGTATGTACACTCTTCCACGTGGGGGAGTGCATAGGGGCGTTACCCCCTCTGCAGGGTTTGGGGGGGATATCCCCCTAGCTGGGGGGTCTGGGGGCAAGAGGGCCCCTGACGGGGGTCCAGGAGCTCTATCGCCCCAGCTGGGGGGTCCAGGGGCAAGCAGGCCCCCGATGGAAAAATTGTCTTGTAAATTTATATTGTAATTTCATTGTAAATCTGGACCGTTCATTATAAGGTCACATATATAACAATAGAAATTATGTTAAGGTTTTTTTCCCTAGAAGGAAACCCTCTGTTATGAGGGAAATGTATTGAGGCTATGCATTATGGCGAATATTGTATCCTGCTATAGGGGACTGTGAGAGAAAAAAGAGGAAGTTACAACAGGTTTGTTGTAGTTTGTATCCCTTCATTTGCTAGATAATAATAAAGGAAGGACCTGGAAGTTTCTCTGGTGGACGTAGCCCACACTGGGTGAACCATGTAAATCCGTGTCTCTATTGTATTGTGTATTTTCTGTGTGTTGTTTCCGCAATTGTTTTATTTTATTGCTCCGTGATCCTGTTTTTCTAAATTGCATCATCGAGTTCTTTGAGATACTTATGGCACTTGTATTATCACAATAGATTGGAATGGGCTCATCATAATCAACTTGTATATCTGTTAGATTTTTTTTCATCCATAGAACCCGTGTACAACAAGCTTCTGCTGCAATATACTCTGCTTCAGTTGTAGATAAAGATACTGATGACTGTTTCTTGCTTAGCCAAGATACTAAAAACTCACCCAAGTAGAACGCTTCTCCACTAGTGATTCGTTGGTCATCAATGAAACCTACCCAATCTTCATCTGTGTAGGCAATATATGATAGATCCTTTCCTTTTGGATACCATAATCCAAACTCTTCTGTTCCTTTGAGATATCTGAAAATCATTTTCACTACTAAGACATGTGATTCCTTTAGTGCTGCTTGAAATCGTTCCACTTGTCCAACTGCCTGCATTACATCTGGTTTGGATACTGTCACATATTGTAAGCTACCAATCATTGAATTGTATTGCCTCTAGTCTGTATACTTTGAATCATCATCTTTTCTCAACTTGCAACTGGTTTTCATGGGAGTGGTAACTGGTTTGCAATCTTCCATTTCGAACTTCTTTAACATTTCTATGATATACTTAGTTTGAGAAATAAAAATTCCTTGGTTGCTTTGACATATCTGAAGACCTAGAGAGAAGGATAGTTCTCCAAGTAATGAAATTTCAAATTCATTCTACATATCCTTTGCAAATTGTTGGCTTAACCTATCATCATTACTTCCAAAAATAATATCATCAACATAAACTTCAATTAATAAAATACTATCTTGAGTTACCTTGATGTAGAGGTTGTTGTCTGTACTTCATTTTCTGAAACCTGTCTGCTATAGATATTTATCCAGTGTAGAGTACCATACTCTTGGAGTCTATTTTAGACCATACAAGGCCTTCTTCAATTTACACACATAATCTGCATTCTCTGACAATTGAAATCCTTATGGTTGTTCGATGTATATTTCTTCTTCAAGTTCCCCATTTAGAAAAGATGATATCACGTCCATTTGATACACTCTAATATTCTTGGAGCATGCATAATTTAGGGGAAATCAGATTGCTTCCATTCTGGAAACTGGGGAAAATGTCTCCTCAAAGTCGATTCCTTCAACCTGTGTGTATCCTTTACATACCAATCTAGATTTGTTCCTTGTAACTTGTCCATATTCATTCAATTTATTTATGAATAGCCACTTTGTGTCAATCACATTCTTATTCTTTGGTCTTGGAACCAATTCCCAAGTGTCATTCTTCTCTATTTGATACAATTCTTCATCCATGTCCTTATTCTAGAATTCATCCTTGCTGGCCTCTTCAAAACTATTTGGTTCAATCGTAGATGAGAGTGCTAGGTGCATTTGTTCTTACAAACAGATTCTTCTTCTAGTCTCAACTCCCACATCTTTGTTTATGATAATTTGATATGAAGGATGATTCTTCCATACTCATTTGCTAGGTGTCTTTGGAGGCACTTGCTGAACTTTCTCTTCTACTTCTACCTGATCCTCTTCATCTTCTGCTTCTTTTTCGTAAATTTGTTCCATTGATTCACTTTCTTCTTCCTTTAATTATTGTCCACCTGTTTCATCAATTGTTACATTGATGTTTTTCACAACTTTTTTCAACCTCAGATTGTAACACTTGTATGATTTCCTTGTACTTGAGTAACCAACAAGTAATCCTTTGTCCACATGAGAGTCAAACTTTCCCATTCTTCAATCTTCTCTTTTGATGTAGCATTTCTTCCAGATACTCTGAAGTGCTTCACATTTGCTGGTCTTCCTTTCCATAGCTCATAGGGAGTTTTCTCATTGTTGATTCTGAGCATTACTCTATTTTGAATGTGAAATTTTGTATGTAATGCATGTGTCCAAAACATATCTATCAATTTCGAATCCATTAGCATTGTTCGAGCCAATTCCTATACTGTCCTATTCTTTGTTTCAACAACTCCATTTTGAAACAAAGAATTTCCTTTTTATTCCATGCCTATTGCAGTAGTCCATAAATTCCTTTGAAGTGAACTCTCCTCCATTATCAGATCTCAAACATTTGATTTTTGAATCCATTTCATTTTCAACCATCTCCTTGTAGACCTTGAAGTTTTCAAAAGCTTCTGACTTATTCATGAGAAAGAAAACTGCAGTCATTCTTGTATAATAATCAACTAATAACATAAATTATTTCTTACCTTTTAAACCCTTTGTTGTAGTTGGCCCAACTAGATGAATATGCACAATTTCCAGTGGTCTTGTCATTGAATATTCTTTTGATTTGAACTTGGTCTTTGTTTTCTTTCCTTGTTGACAATTCTTTCATAAAGTGTTGGTTGGTTTCATGATCTGGGGCATTTCTCTAACTGATTCCTTTTTGATGACTTTGACAAGGTTATCAAAGTGTATGTGACCCATTCTTCTATGCCATAGCCAATTTTTATCTTCCTTTCCTAGACAACACTTTTTATTTCCAATTTCACTTAATACATATATGTTGCTAGAAGTTCTTGCAACTGTTGCAATTAATTTTCCTGAACCTTATTTTCTTATTTCACACTTCTGTGAATCAAAAGTAATTTTATGACCTTGGTCACACATTTTACTTACACTTAGAATATTATGTTTCATATCTTCTACTAGTAGAACATTTTTTGCCTTGGTATTCTTGTTTCCAATTGTGACTGTGCCTTTTCCAATGATTTTAGCTGAATCATCATTTCCGAGGGAGATTGATCCATATCTTTCCTTTATTAATGTAATAAACCTGTCTTTATCACCTGTCATGTGTTTTGAATAGCCAATGTTAACATACCAACCATGTTTCTTATGCTTATCTTGTAGAACGAGTATGCATTCTTCATTGATATACTGATTCTGCTTTCTTATCCATGTCCTCTTTTGAGGTTCCTGTCCATGAATGTTGTTGTTTTGTTGTAGTTCTCTAGGAGGGACTGTCATTCTACAATATTTGGCCATGTGTCCAAAGTTTTTACACTTGTAGCATTCCACTTCAGTGCACAATGATTCAAACTTGTTGTAACTTCTTCTTTGTGTTTCACTAGGCCTTCTTGGATAACCCTTTTGTGTATGACTTTGAAAGTTGTTTATGTTCCTGCTGTTAGCTCTGCAATTCACAGATTTATGTCCAAAATTATTGCATGCATAACATACACCAAAAAAGATATTTTGATACCTGGGATTTGAAGATCTTCTGAAAGGAGTTACTCTTATTATTCCTTCTTCTTCCTGAGGCCTTTCTGTTTCTGTCTGTCGTTGATTATAAAATATGAATCTTCTCAATGGAGGAGTGTCCCTATAATATTCCTTGTAGGTCTTCCTATACTCTTCGATTGTTTCTACATAGCTTTTTGGATATGTTTCTTGTTCTGTTGTTTTGGAGATTGATCCCTTTTATGTCTGATTGTATCCAAGTCCAGACTTGTCATGATGAGGCTTTTGACTGCTGATAATGTCATCCAAATTTTTTGAGCTATTCTGCATATTTTTATTTTGAAGATCCTTTCTTAATGTGACAATCTCTTCTTCCAAATTTCCAATGATCCTGTCTCTTTCTTCTAGTTGTTCTTTGAGTGCTTCTTCAATTCTTTCATCTTCTTCTATTTGAACCTTCAAATTTGTGATCATTTGTTCTAGTTCCTGAGTGTCTTCTTTCTTGTCTAGTTCCGCTTGTAGCTTCTTGTTTTCCTTCTTTTTCTTCTTATAACTTTTATGACACACAATAATTCTTCTCGGTAGTCAACTTCTGCCTCTTCATATTCTTCTTCGGTGCCTTCTTTATCAGATTCTTCTACTGCCATGAATAAAACTCTTTCTATCTCAATGTCACTGACTTCATATTCATTTGATGAGGTTCTTGAAATATTTCTTTGTGGTTCTTTTGCCTTTATATGTTTGTTTTCTATTTGAGTAATCTTCATCATTCCTCTATTTTTTTTATGAGGACATTTGTTAGTAAAATGACCAATACCATCATAATTAAAACAAATCAATGGAAGCTTACCTTTATATCTTTTGTTGGTTCCCTTGTTCAATCTTCTGACAAAGTTGGCCACTTTTTCATCATCTTCCGAGATGTCACTGCTGCTGCTATGTTCTTTTTCCTTTTTCTTTCCCTTTTGCTTTGACCTTTTGGATGCTTTCAAAGATGCTTCTTTTATATCTGGATTTTCCTGTTCAGTTCTCATTTCATATGTTCCTGCAAGTTTTGAAGATCATTTGTTGAAATACTACCAGTGGATTCATCTTTCAATCTAGTTTGTAATGATACATGAATTTTTTTTATTTTTATTTTTGTTAATAATTGTTATTTCAAATTTAATACTTTTGCGGGAATTTTCGTTGTACAGAGAGACTTTCGGACTCACCAGATCCCTTTTATATTTCTTGACATTTAGGACCAAACCATTGTGGTCCATAATCAAGAAGTAATTGGTTTGGTCCAAAATGTCGAGAAATTTGAAATGGACGCAACATCTTCAGAAGTCTCTCTATACAAAGAATTGTTATTTTTAAATAATTTTTTTCTAAACTTAATCGCTTAAGAATTTTATTACTTTAAAAATCTCTTGAAATGTAAATTCAATATTGTCAAAATCATAGTACCAAAAAAATAGAAAAAATCGTAGTGCAGTTCCTTGCACTATCCTCTTTAAAAGGGTATTTTTAGTTTTCTTGGTAACAATCACATAAAAGAGAAAATTGGTTCCCACAAAATGTGTCGATATAACACTGTTTTTTTGTTTTACTCTATTTCGATAAATAATAAAAAATAGTACTTGAATAAAAAAATTATAATACATGCACTAGTGCAATCTGTGTAAATTGTGAGCATATAATCCCCCCCTCCCCCCAAATTGAATAACCATATATAAAAAACTAGACACCCACATAGGTCACTCATTATCCTTACCTAAAATTTTAAAGTATATGCACTTAAAAAATATTAGATTTATCACACCACATGTCCATAAATATTTAAAAACAAATATGAGTATATAGGCAATGTTGGACACACCTACCAAACTTAGAGGGGGGGGTGAATGAGTGTGGGGATATTTTTCCCAAAACTTCCCTCTTACACAAAACTGATTAGTTAACATTCGACATTTACTCATTACTCATTGTTGTCATTGTTATCACTGAAATTTTGTCCGCACATGGCAACAAGAACTCAGCATCGTCAAACAGTAATGAAGTCATTCATGGCACTGAATTAATCTCACAGCATTTCAAAAAGGTCAAAAACTATACAAAGTAGTAAAAATTGAAGAGCGCTTTATAGCAGTTGGGTGCGCGCGCACATGCGCGGAACATGAACGTACCATGCGTGCATACGCACGCGATGCGCGAATGTTGGCGCAAAAAACCGTGCACCTGCTAAACAACGCATTTATTGAATTGGTCGGCCTCCCAACCACTTATGGATCATCTCCCAAGCCTATTTGACCCTCAAATCTGAGCTAAATCCGAATGGTGGGCTGGTCAAAGACCTAATAAAGCCCTAAAGAGCCTGTTTTCACACTACAAAGGAGTTACATAATCACCCAATGCAATGCTATAAAAATCCATGAAGAAACCTCATTTCCTCAAGGAATTTCATGTAATGTTATGCTGCCTAGATTGTTTTAAGGACTCCATCCTTGACAAAGACGCATTGGCACCATTTCATTGAGAAATCCACCTCTACATTGAGTGGATGTGCTAGGAGTTCTTTCATCACCACTTTTATTTTTCTTGTTGTAAGGAGAGCAAGTTTGTGAGGGCCCAAGAGCCTTCCTTTGGAGGAAGAAGGGACTCATAGTCCCCTTTCTTCATTATGCTTTGATTTCATCAATAGACCAGCCTAAAAACATTGGTGATATCGGTATTTTTGTGTGTTTTATCTCTATACCCATATGCTTATGATTTTAGTTTGTATTAGTTTAATTCTTGCTTATAGTTTTGTTTTTCTTTCTCTAACTCTTTCCTCTACAGCTGTCATGCTCAGCAAGACCCAACTGGGCATGTAAGCACCTCTTATTTTCTCACCAAGGTGGCGAAAAGGGTGCAACAGATTGGTGACCATACTGGGGAAAGGTATCAAATTCCTCCCTCATTTGGGTTTATTTTGCTCTTCTTTTAGTTTGTTTAACTTGCAGGTGCACAAACCGGCCTCTGCCGACCTGCTAACCAGTCAATTCAAGGGATAATTGAGAGAAATCCATCCGGATTTTTCTCTCTCGCCCATTTTTCATAGGTGCACGGGTATTCTACTCCACAGACGCACATCAGGCATGCATGCACATAAAACACAACCTTTCTCTGCGCGCATGCACTTTCTGTCTCAACTCTGTTCGCGCGCCTGCGCTCTGTGCGCCTCTGTCTGCACTAAAGGCCGCGCGTTTTAGTAAAATTTCTCATTGTAAGTTGTTGGGATGTGGGGAAGGTCTTTTTCCTTCTTGAGAATGATGTTATGCATGCTCTAAATATTGCACCACACTTAGTCCCCTCATCATATAAAGGGGTTAGTCTAACATACATAGGCACTTAGGAGGATAAAAATCAATTTCCCTTCTTTGCTTTTTGCCACGTGGATAGCTTGTTTTGACTAATAATATAAGTTGGACAATCATATTTAATCACATCTAACTCACATTTGGGACTAGAAGTTGAAGTAACAATCGTTGAGTATGCTCTTCTCTCGCGCCTCCAAGCGATCTTGAGAATCATAAAAAGATTGTGAAAACAATCTCATCTCCCTTAACAAAAGTTTTAAACCTTTAGGAGAGGACAACGACCCTTTTTGGGACCCCTCTTAGTTTCATTTTTCAAACACATTTTAAACTTGTAACGGACCCATACATGCCCACATGCTACAAAGATAGAATAGTGTTCGAAATTATTGCTTTCTTAGATCAAAACACTAGGAGAGTTTAAAGGTTGTAACGGGCCCATACATGCCCACATGCTCAATCTAGGATAGTTTCATGCTTTTTCTAGATTACATCACCATAGGGAGTTAAAGGATAGTAACATACCCACATGTCCACATGCTAGCTTCCTAGGGCTTTTGAATTCTGCAAGGTTGTACCAATGACATCTAGCTAATTAGGTAATCAAACTCTTGTAAGGACCAAGCGAAGTCCACATGCAACAAGGTGACATCTAATTAACTAAAAATTGGCACACTTTCACTCACACACAAAAGTCACTCATCACTCACATAGCTTCTTCTTGAAACATGGAGGTCTAAGTAAGTTTCCTCCAAAGGGATTCCGAAAATACCCCATCTTTTCTTGACAGGACTATCCACTCCCAATTTTAATCGAACGAGGTTGGTTTTCACCCCCAGCCTCACAAAACAACTTCATATAAAATCTTTCTAAAAACTCACTAAGTTTTCCTCCACAGGAGGTGCCAAAAGAATTTTTTTAGTCTAGGTAGGATTTCGGGGATAGGCATCCAAATAACTCCCCGTTATCTAGTTCTCGCATTTTCAAAACATAGAGGTTGTCAAATAGGGAACTTCAAATCCTCCAAGTCAAGTGTTCCAATCACCATAAGGCAGGGAGATACCCGTGAAGGGTTGAAGGCCGAGGTCCGGTTGTTCTGTGCATCCCCCCTTGAGGCACCCACCTCTTGGACAAGATCCAACCCGTGACCCATTTCTTAGGCCGAAAATATAAATGCCGCACTTTGAACGAGGTACCTAGTGACCAACTTTAGGACATCTACCCAGCTGGCGATTGTGGGCTGCAATTGCACCTTGATTGGATTTTGTGTGGCTATTGGGAAGTATCGCCAGCTCTTTCAGGATATGCCCCCTCTACCCCTCATTATAACCAATTGTTTCATCCTTCACTAGTTCCTCTTCTAGTGACTTCAGGCCCCACTGTTGAGTACTATTGGAAGGTCCAATGCTATTTGAGAGGAAGGACGTTACGTCTTCTAGGACATGAGTATTTGCTTTCTTTTGATTTCCCCACACGGACAAAACCCTCTTACCCACATATATGCTTCTTTCTCTTTTATGTATGATGCACATCTAATTACAGTTTGACTTTGATATATATATTGTGTAAACAGTCACAGGAAAGACTCTTGTTTCTATATTTCTCTCACCACTTTTTGCACACATTCACACAACTAGTCTGACATCATAGGGGAACCACAGAACCCCCATCGTTCACGACGCCTGCTCAACCTCCCTCCTATCTTAAGGGGAATATCTGGTCGTACCTGCTCATCGGTACCTCCTTCACACACTCCTGTGAGTGCTACTATCTTAGGATCAACTTTTCTTGGTTCTACTTTACTTGGGTCAACTCCCCAAGGTCATCCATTCACTTGCTCTCCTTTACACGGAAGAGGGGGACCCACTTCCTCTCAAGGAGGGAGCACTAACCCACCTAGTCCCCATCAAGGGTCCGGTTCAAAACACACCATGGCCAGAGCTAACCCTACCCCCCCACTACAGATGCCATATTTGGCCTCTCTCAACATACCAGATCTCACCAAACTCACCAATGATCCTATATTGCATGACGCCACATGGCCTGCAATGCCAACTAAACTACCTTCAGACATACCAAAGTTTGAAGGGAAGGCAGGGGATGACCCTGCCAACCATGTCATGACCTTTCATCTATGGTGCTCTTCTAATAGCATTATGGGCGACTCCATCATATTGCAATTATTTCAACGCACACTCACTGGCCCATCGGCTAAATGGTATGTTGAAGAAAAATCAGGGTCCCATGCGACCTTTGAGTCATTGGCCAAAGCATTCTTGACATTCTTTCAATTAACCATCCGCCATGACAATGGTCTAGAACTACTATCTAACTTCAAACAAATCTCATCCACACACATCGCTGACCACATTCATGAGTGGCGTAGGCGACGTAGTTTGTGTAAAGCAGAAACCACCAAGCAACAATGTCTTGACTGGTTTCTTAGATCACTTGTCTCTCTCCTTGGTAAGGATGTAGCTTCCACCTTCCCTCAATATGAAGAGGAATCCATCAGTAAGGCCTAATAGTATGACCTCATCTACGCACAGTCATGGTACTTATACACGGTACTCCATGATCTTCCAAAACCTGTGCCATTTGGCCAAGACAAACCTGGGATGTCTCACTCAACAGACGAACTAATAGGTGCCACCACACACCATGGTCCACAACCCCAACCACCACCGATGTATGAAACACCTCAATACCCGCCAACATATGGGAGCACTCCTTATTACCCCCCACCTCCTTATCAACAACCATATCCTGTTGCTATACCCCCACCCATTAGTGGACCACCGCTGACACCTCCCATACATCCATCTATTCCCACAAATGGTGGTACTCCCTCAACATCCTCTTATAGTACTAGTGAAAGCACTCCGCCTTGATATGTACCTTATCGATACCACCACAAAATACATACTTCCCATTTCCTGGTCCTCCACAACCCATGGCTCCCCCACATCCTCATGCGGGGGTAAATTTTGTTCAACCCTCTACTGCTCAACAATACCAAAACTTTGAACAGTTGAACACAACCAACCCAAATCGTCCATCGAACAATGCCAAGAAGAAAGGATGGAATAGGAATAACAACAACCCAGGTTAAGGCAGGAATCAACCCCCACAGCACCAACCCACTGGGGGCAACCAGAACCAAGGGAACCAAAACCCCAAGGGGGGAAATAATACCAACAAACACCAAGGGAGGAATAATGTTAAAACCATCTTCCCTTGTGCCCTTTGTGGTGAGTTTGGTCATTACACTCACCATTGTCCCCAGATCGCTGATTTCAAATGGTTAAAAGACTCTGGGAGCCTTCCCCCTTCTCCTGCACAACCTGCCCCTCAGCAGACACCACAACAATACGTGCAACAACCCCCTCCCGCTGTGCTGCAAAATCCTATCCCAAATCAAGGTGTGATAAACACCCAACAGGACACACAACATCCCCCACCTCAGGTAGGTCAATACCAAAACCCCAACAATCTAGCAGAGCGTACAATCCTCCTCACCAACGAGGAAGAAATCCTTCTGCAAATGCGTAATTGTCAGTATCATGCACCTGCTGAGTCTACTCCCATCTTTCCAGAGACAAATCCTACACCAACGGGACCCCCGTTGGTGATCCCTCTCCCTTCCGCCGAACCACCACTACACATCCCTCGCATCCCCTTGCGCAGGAATTTCCACAACCCACAGGCTTGGGAAGCTCATAACTATAGCTTGGTCGATGAATTAGCACAATCCCCAGCTGCCATGTCAGTCTTGGAAGTCCTCGAGACTTGTCCTACGCAGCGGAAATCACTACTTTCCGACTTAGGGGCAGTCGACCCATCCGATACTCGACTCATCACCTTTGATCTTGATAGCAACAAACCTCGTCTTCCCGCCCTGGTCGCTATTCAAATACCAGTAAAAATACAGAACATCACCATTCATCGGTGTATCATCGATGAAGGTGCATCTACATGCATCATGTCCAAAACAGTATGGCAGAAGCTTGGTTCTCCGTAACTCATACCCTCCGCCATCACATTACGAGCTTATGACGGATGACCATCATCTCCTGAAGGGCTCTTCCAAAATGTCCCCGTGGAACTCGGGGGAAAAACTATTCTCATTGACATCAAAGTTATCGACGCTCCACTCGATTACAATATCTTGTTCAGACGTAGCTACATGTATGCTATGAAGGCAGTGGCATCCTCCGTCTTTCAGACAATCATGTTCCCACACAACGGGAAGATTGTGACCATCGATCAAGTCTCACATTATGAACCTAACCCATCTACCAACCTCGATAACATTCTTCCTCTCATTCACACCAACCAAGACGCATATCCACTTGTCGAGATGGGTCCTGGAATTTTTAAAGATCCATCCTTGTTAGAGATGTACCATGGAGCACCACCACTCCTTCATCCTACTAATCAAGTATGCGTCATCTCATCTAATGGAACTCACACAGAGGATGCTAGTCCTCCTCAGGAGGCTTCAGTCATTCCTGACGTCTCAATAGTCGCAGACCAACGCCCACCGGAGCCTCCTGCGCACTCGTCGACCCCAACAGTCCACGAATCCACATCCCCTTAGGGGCATAGTCTCATTTGGGAAACAGTTCCCCAAACTCTCACTCAAATTCCCTTCTTTTACCCTCCACCAGGTATCGAATCTTTTCAGGTAGCCGCAACGCTCACACTACCCAATATGGTGTTAGCCATCCCAGTTTGGTATTTACACCCACCTAAGATGGTTCCAAAACCATCCCTTCCCCCACAGGAAGGCCTCCCCATGACGATTCCCACCCTTACCCCCACTACCCACATACTCACTAAACCCCCTACTATAGCTGGGGGCAAGAGGAAGAAGAAGGATCCCACTGCTCCACTTCCTCCACACATCCCACCACCTTGCGCACTATGTGAGAAAGAGGGCCACCAAACCAACAATTGTCCCTCCCTACCCGAATTACGGAATTTGATCCCCCTCAATCCAACTCCCACAACACCCGACACTACTGCTAGTCCCCCCACTACCACCCAACCTTCCAGTAGTAAAGGGTTGAGGACCAAATATGCTTGTGCTATCTGTTTAGAGTATGGCCATTACACCCATCATTGCCCAACACTGCCACGCTTTCGACAGACATTAGCGGTGGTACGTCAGAACTTCCAGAACAACCCATGCCCTGCTACATCCTCTCCAAAAAATATCACTGACATCCGTTATGTCACCACTTCAATCAATGAACACATGAGATTCCCTTTCTCTCTCTACGATTCATTAACTCATTTTACATACCAGTGTCCTATGATCCTTGAATATAGGCAACGCCAATTGGCCCTGCTTCCCCAACCCGCAGAGACGACCATTGACCTTACCTCGCCACTAGCATATCTTCATGTCATTTCTCCCGAGCCCGAGGAACTCCCAACGCCTCCATGGTTCTTCAATGACATCTCTGAGGATTTACCCCGCAACCCCCCCAACTCTCTTGCTCATTCCCCTACGGACACTCTCCACCCAACCACCATGGGTACCCCTTAGTACTTCAATATATGGTTTATGTCAAGTGAACCCTCATCATCTCCTAGGATTGCCCCCTCTACTTCCCCATTAGGGGGCAACCGCCTGTTCACCACACAGGTGCGCCCCTAGGGCGCGCCTTAAATTCCTCCTCCCGCGCACCCATGCGCGTTTATTCTGTGTACAGGCACGCACTTATGCGTGCCTTTTATCGAATCGCCCACGCATGTGGGCCCACACCCCACTAAAAACCCTCTAAATACCCTTGTACGACCCTCCGTACAAACCCTGCCCAAAAATTGAAAACCTATTTCTATGCAGGATGATCAGACCACCAACCTGATACTCGCAGAACATCGATCGAATGCCTAGTCCTCCCCGAATCTCCAAATCTCCTCTGAAAACTGCTCGTCCAGTCACTATTGCAGCAGGTACAAATGAGGTGGCAATGTGGGCCCTACAGCTATATATAGGCATTTTTCCAAACTTCCACTCACCATTCCGGGAGCCCAAGGTGTCCATTTTTCAAACTGTCTTCAGCCACAGGATCAGCATCCCGTCACCTACATCACAACAGTCCCTGGGTCACTTTTCATCCCAAGCCCCCGGGGTGCCTTTTTCATATCATGGTCAGGTACGCACGCGCATAGTCACATTTTTCAAATACATGCTCATATCTTTGATTCTCTTTAGATATTGTTCACTTTGGGTATTTGGTTGTTATGTGTGCAGGTACTTGCTCATCATTCATCGACATCACCCTTTCAGGTATATATTCAACACTGGCATGTAGTCTCTCCCGTTGTATTTCATTTACATTTCCAGTCACACCCGCTGATATTGGCCTTTAGGATCCTCATTCCCGGCTCTGCAGTATCTACACCTCCATTCGCATCTTCGGTACTGTTACCCGGTAGCATTCTTACCCACATGAGTTGTCCCATTCATAGCACCTTTTGGCACTTTTTGACACTCATGCTGTTCTTCATTACCCTTTAGGGATGGGAGTCCCGATAGTCTTTCAAACATGTCGTGAATCAGCCATATACTCCTTCTCCTCATTTTGCTAGCTTTCCCACATGGACTCCCAGCGTATATCTTTATGGTTCTTTTTTTTACCTACACCTCCGCAGTATCATGAGCCCTCCATTTCATCGACAATCAGTTTGCCCATCTACGAACCTATCCTCATTTCACCTACCTCATACAGAAACTTACCGATGGGGCCTCCACCCTTCAGCAGTTTTCCATGAAAATTCTGCCCTCCCTGGGGCACTCATTTCACACTGGGGCACTCATTTCACGTTGGGGCACCCATTTCTGTATTTGTACATTTCTCCCCAAAATTATTCATTATTTATTCTACAAATGATTTTTATTTCCATTCATTACATTTTCTTTGGTCATCACCGTTGGTGAATGGCTTTCTTCTGGCCACACGCAACCCATGTCACCCTTGGTTGGAGCATTACTTATAATCTACCCTTGCCGACATCATCCATATCTTCAGACTACTCCACAAGTCACTTACCTCTACCCTCTGAATTGGTTCACCTTGTCCCACCTCTGGCGCAACTTATCATCGGTCTTGTCGTCCCCCTGACACTCAACTTTGTTACGCGGTTGCAACCACTTTTTATCTCATACATCCTCCAACCAAGGCTAGTCTTGAGTCTTCCCACTTCTTGACTTCGTCCATGTACCTATGCCACTTCCTCACCTCAGTAGATTCCACAAATCCCTTTGCTTCTGGGAGTCGCATCCCCCTTTTGTCGACATCAGCACAATTTTCCGGAAGGGCGACAGTATCTTGATTCTCATTTTCCATTCAATGAGAGATCTCGGACGACACAGGGGTAAACACCATTGCTCCCTACTGTCGTTGGCCCCCATAACATTCGACTACAACACTTTCTCGTGTTATGGTGGGTCTTACATTGCGACTATTGCAGTTATTTTTATCATTTGCTGAAGACCTCTGAACTTGGTAGGGCCATCAATGCCCGCATCATCGTCGCTGCTTCTCACCGCGATCATTGTCTATTATTCATAGTATGTTCCTTTGCAGAATTGTCTTCTACCTTTATTATCACTGCCCCCGAGGGCGCTGCAGTCGTCTACACCAACACTTCAATTATCATTTTTCAAAGTTACATAACACGAGCATGGGGCATGCCCGCCTCGTTTGTACACAGTTTTTATTTTTTCACACCTCATAGAAGGTCGAGTCCTACCGGTTCCTTTTTTCTCCAAAGGATTTCTATGAACGATCCCACTATTGCTCTATCTTACAACAACATTCTTAGTAGAACAAACATTGATGGATTTCAGCTATACGTATGCTCCTAACCTCATCCATCAGGGGGCATCTGTTATCACTGAAATTTCGTTCGCACATGGCGACAAGAACTCAACATCGTCAAACAGTAATGAAGTCATTCATGGCATTGAATTAATCTCAAAGAATTCCAAAAAGGTCAAAAACTATACAAAGCAGTAAAAATTGAAGAGCGCTTTACAGTAGTTGGGTGTGCGCGCACATGCGCGGAACAGGAACGTACCATGCACGCACGATGCATGGCTGTTGGTGCAAAAACACACGTACCTGCTAATCGACGCATTTATTGAATTGGTCGGCCTCCCAACCACTTATGGATTAGCTCCCAAGCCGATTTGACCCTCAAATCTGAGCTAAATCTGAATGGTGGGCTGGTCAAAGACCTAATAAAGCCCTAAAGAGTCTCTTTTCACACTACAAAGGAGTTACATAATCACCCAATGCAATGCTATAAAAATCCATGAAGAAACCTCATTTCCTCAAGAAATTTCATCTAATGTTATGCTGCCTAGATTGTTTTAAGGACTCTATCCTTGACAAAGACACATTGGCACCATTTCATTGAGCAATCCACCTCTCCATTGAGTGGATGTGCTAGGAGTTCTTTCATCACCACTTTTATTTTTCTTGTTGTAAGGAGAGCAAGTTTGTGAGGGCCCAAGAGCCTTCCTTTGGAGGAAGAAGGGACTCATAGTCCCCTTTCTTCATTGTGATTTGATTTCATCAATAGACTAGCCTAAAAACATTGGTGATATCGGTCTTTTTGTGTGTTTTATCTCTATACCCATACGCTTATGATTTTAGTTTGTATTAGTTTAATTCTTGCTTATAGTTTTGTTTTTCTTTCTCTAACTCTTTCCTCTACAGCTGTCATGCTCAGCAAGACCCAACTGGGCATGTAAGCACCTCTTATTTTCTCACCAAGGTGGTGAAAAGGGTGCAACAGTCATTAATAATCAGTTATATGTGAATACATATCAACAACATATATCAGCAATATATCATCAACAAATCATCTTCATAGGGAACACAAGGAACACAAGATGTATGTACAATTTTTCTTTTTATTATGGACTTCAATCCAGGGGTTTTTCAGCAACAACTGAATAGAGTACAATTCTACAAGAGCACCAACTCTATATGCAATACTCAACTTACATTCTCATCACCAACTGCGATGAGGCAACGATCCTCAACAGATATCAATCTGTACCATAAACAAGAGCATCAACCATGCACCAACTTGTGCCAAACAACCTATAATCAACCTGTACCATAAACAAGTGCATCCAACCATGTACCAAGTATATACAAATCATGTGTCAACTAATCATCAACAATGAATCATCAATATGTACCAACATCATCAACTATACACCTCATGTATGTGCCAACTCATCAATTGCTTGTCTCAACCATGACTAATTTTGGATTAGTCAACAACCTTAACTTGAAGTAATCATAACTTTGAACCTGTAATGTATAAAGATATGAAACTGATACACAATGTTCTTCAGTGTGTTTAATTCAATTCCTCCAAGTTTCACTACTTGGAACCTTTCAGAAAAGGAGTTATAGCAAAAATGGCATACCTTGTTGAATTCTGTCTTATTCTAGAGAGCGAACTTGTAGAGTGTGCCCCGCAAAAAATATTTAATGAAATGATCTAAAAATATTAAAAAAATACTATAGTATGTAACCTAACCAAAAAATTTGGTCTCACTGAATTTGGATCTGCTATGAAGAAGTTATGACATTTTTACCCGAAACACCGGATTTTGACTAGTTTCAGGACTGACCACAAACCCTATTTTCCACAGAGTGTAACTCCCAAAATACAACGAACCACAAGCTGAATTTAAAAAAAAAGATACTTGGATATTTTTTCTCACTTTCATAACAATTTCAGGATCTCAATCATTATAGAAAAAAAGTTATAGAGAAAATGGTGAGATGACCTGTAAATAACATACCTTAGAAAGCATCATAAAAATAATTTATCATTCCTTCAATTACGGCCCTCTTTTCTTCACCTTCCTTTTGAAATTCAGCTTATATATCCTTGGTTACCTCAGTCACCTATATATATTCAATATGCTCAAGTGTTCCACACCAAAAAATCTCAAGAAGCTCTCACAAGAAGCTCTCCATCAATACTCCAAAAGATATTCTCACAAGAAGCTCTCCATTGATCCACAAAAAGGATGATTTACAAGAGACCATTGCTATCTTATTTATAATTTAATCCTCTAGGTCACTTAACCCATTTTTAGGTCACTTAACCCATTTCTATGTCACTTAACCTATTTTCCTTATTTTAGGGTTAACTACTTTCCATAAACAGAAAGTTCTCCAATACTTTATCATTTAAATATTCCTTCTTGATTTTGTCACCTTACTTTATCATTTCTTGATTTTGTCACTTCTCTTGATTATTTAAATAATACACCTTGAATTTTTCACTTGAATTTATCATTTAAATAATATAAACCCATTTCTAGGTCACTTAACCTATTTTCCTTATTTTTAGGGTTAACCACTTTCCATAAATATTCCTTCTTGATTTTGTCACCTTACTTTATCATTTCTTGATTTTGTCACTTCTCTTTATTATTTAAATAATCCACCTTGACTTTGACACTTTACTTTATCATTTAAATAATGATTTCTTGTTTTAGGACACTTTGACTTCTTTGACCTTGGGGGCTTCAAGCCTTCATGTGGGGGTCCTTCATCTTCATAAGGCCATAACTCTCAAACCATGAGGAGTTATGTGACATTCCACATACCACCAGAAATGGCATGACAAGCACTATCCATCTA
>ML787483.1:536458-594060 GCA_009831015.1 Picea engelmannii | reverse complement strand
AAATTCTAACAAGTTTGAACCAAATATTTAATTCCCTCATCTTTCATATCCAATCTTTTTAAAGTATCCAAATAATTATCCAGTAAAATATCCTCAAATTATTAATGATAAAAAACTAATCTAAATAATATAAAACATGCTCTACCACCTTCTATGGCATCAATTCTAAAAATTGATGGAGGATGCATACGTGAGGAACTTGTAGAGCATTACATACTGGTGTGTGAATGAGGTTGGGTCATGGTTATCATCTCATCAATTGTTTCTATTGCTTTGGAGGATCTAGGAGCATAAGAGGGTTGAGTATACTTCGAAAGAAGATAGGTTCTATTAGATTCAAGAAAGAGTCACATTCAAGGGGGTATTTAGAGAGTAATAAACATGCAAATTGGATTAGGAATGGAATGTGGTGTTTGGAGGATGGTAGTATGTCTTGGATATAGAGTATGAGTGGGAAAGTTGGTTGAGTCACATGGGGCTAGGTAGGACAAATGTGTAGAATGTAGTATGAGTACCTATGTATTGGTCATAGGAAGAGAGGTGTTCTAGGAATGTAGTCATTGAGTGGAGGAGTGGTTTGAGTGGATGGGTCAATAGAAGTGAATTAAACATGAGACTAATGGGGAACATGAGAAAAATAAGGGGAACCAAGTTCTATCACATTGGTAAGGTGGACATGGGTATGACACAAAGGGGAGATAAGGGTAGATGTAGATGCCCCTAAACTTTGAATAACATTGTTGTTGGGATCATCCGTGCTTGCTAATGACACTACAAGGAAAACACCATGTAGCATAGGTTTTAGAATAGGTTTCTAGTGTTACAAGATTCAAAAAAATTATTAAGAAAACCTCCACTATTGAAAGTGGAGGTTTTAGTAATGTCTTTAGTAGATGTTCTCTATAACTAATTTTTTTGGTTGGATGGAAGTTCTAATGGAGGTTTTCTTTCAATGCGATTCAAACTATAAGCCACACCATCATGTATTATATATTTTGAAAGAATTCATGCTTATTATACATTTTAAAAGCATCGATGCATATTAAATGTTTTAAAAGCAATGGTGCATACTAAATATTTTTAAAGTACCGATGGATATGACCAATTAATCAAAACCAACATGTATATATATGTTTATGCACCATGAAGTCCTAATAATGATAACAATAACAACAACAACAACAATAATGGTATCATTGAAAAGAGAAATGTTGTTGTTGTAGTTTGAAGCATTGACACTTGTATTGTAGTAAGCACTAGTGCATTACTACATGTAAATCACATTGGTGCATACCAATCATTTAAATGCATCAATGTGAAATAATAATTAAAAAGGCTGGTGCATAAATATGAATACAACACATTGTTTTATTCAATTGAATACAATTCATAGATATGATATTTTCTAATGATACATTTCTTGCATTGTCAATATGCAAATGCAACTTCTTGCTTTTTAAAATTTCAGTTAATTATTAGAAAATCAAATAATTTTTATAATAATATTGATTTTTTATATTTTAATTGATGTGTTTGGATATAGTCACTGAAATAATGTATTGTATTGTTTAAACAAATATACGAGTTTATTACACCTCTATACATTGTAATAATGTATATAATTCATATGTTAATCATTGCAACATAACATTTTACAACACCAAAAACTACAATATAATAAGAATCCCATTTTATTTATATGAAAAAGAGACCCATCATCATATAAAATGGAACAACATCAAGGTACACAACAATCAAAATGTCCATAAATAACTTAAAATTATTCATAAACCATCATCATAACAATTGGGAAAATATGTCCACATTAAAAAAAATGTTTGATTTCATAGACAAACATTCCAAAAAAATAAAACTTGTAACATTCAATTAATATTTTTCAAAGAAACAAAACAATATATTCGATGTTTCTAGGGGAAAACAAAATATACATATTATGTATCTCGTTGAGACTCTAGAGGAAAAAGTCTCTTTGATATTTTTGATGATAGAGGAACTATTTAGTAGCATCCTTCTAACAATAATTATATCAAAATTTATAGAATAATTGCAACAAACTTATATAGTCTTCCTTTAAGAAAAAAACAATAAAACACAACAACACACCACTACATAAAACTTACTCCAATCACATGGAGAGCCTCAAACACAATGATACAAAAAACTTGTTTTAGTAACCTAGAGAGCCTTTTTGAAGTTGAATGAAATCCAAATAGTGATTATCTCTCTTCTAGAGGGATTTGGTTCCAAAACATTTAGTTGTAACAAGAATACCCTCCCGTAAAGATAAATCATCCTTGGATAAATTTTCTTCCATTTCATTTATTCTCTGTACACATGATTGAATGATATGATATCAAAGTAATTCTTTATTTCATTAATCTTATCCATTATTGGAAGCAACATCATGTTTTCTAGATTCAATGTTCCATTGGCCTAATCAATGACTGTTACACAATCTCCAAATACCCAAAGAGAAGTTTATCCTTTATCTACTACTAGTTTGAGAAAATCCCCAAGGCACACATTTCTCCTTTATTATTGGATCCTTGAACCATGGAAACTTTAAAGGTGGAGTAATGAGTCCTGGCCAAAAACAAGATTCCACTTGAACCACAAACTCCTAATGGTATTTGACAAGCTCCTAATGGTATTTGAAAAACTCCATTAAAGAACCCCTAGGGTTTTGAAAAGTCAATAATAGTCTTCCAAACTTGATCTTGGGTTTTCCTTCATTGGACACCATATACCACTATATGAATATCTAATATAAAAAGTAATTTGAATGGGGATAGTTATTTATACAAGAAAGTCACCTTGTTTTTGGTTAACCATAAAGCCCATGCCATAAGAACCAAGTAAAGCCTTATGATCCTTTACCTTTTTATTTCCACTCCATCTATTGAAACAATTTAAGATAGACTTTCCTTCCCAATTCCCATCTTCATTAGCTAACTTCAAAGATTCTTTTCCAAACTTCCTTTGTAAACAAACAATGGAATAATAAATGGTCAACTATTTCTTCATTACTTTTGCACAAAATGCATATACTTAGCCCCACCCATGAAATTTTCTTACAATTGTTCACATAAGAATTTTGTTAGAGATAGATAGTTGGAAGAAATTTTTGTTTTTTAGGGGGATTTTTAACTTCCATATGTATTTCCACCAACATAAATTATCTCCCTCAACTTCTGTTTTTACCCTTTCCTCATAGCCCAACTTAGTTCTAAATCTTCCTATAGACTTATTTTCAACCAAACAATCACATCTTCTTCATCTTTCAATTTTATATCCTTTATTTTAAGCTTGCGAATGTATTGATTCCACTCTTTGCTAGCTCCCCCTAGATACCAATTTGAGTATGTGATTTCCAACCTTGCCTCCACAAAGTGTTAGCTTTAGGATTTTCTTGCTTCTATAAGACTAAAACTCTCTTTATTATAAAGTATTATGAGTATATAAATTGATAACCTAAATTTTTTATATCACCCTAACCTAGGATCCTCATCTATTCTCAATTTTCTCCCTCTTCCAATTCTTCAGAGTAGCCATTTTCCTATCAATGGAAATTCCCTTAACAATTTTTTTCAGGGTATGGAAGCACCTCAATGTATTTTAGTTTCTTTTTTTATCCGACGTTCAATAGATTCAGGCTTGATATATTTTTCCATTATGGAATTGCCCCATATTCCTTCATTATGCAGTAATCTCCATAAAAATTTTCCTACAAATTCCTATCCAAACAAATGAATTTTTTTGATCCCCCATCCTCCATATTCTATATGCCTAGTTGATTTCTTTCATTTTACCAAAGTAATACCCTCTGTCAACCTTTTCCTATCTAAAGAAAACTAAAGATTTTTTCTCCTTATTTTATTAGAAATTCCTTTGGGAATGTAGGGTATTGAATAGTTCATCACAATAGAACTTATAATATTATGAAATATTAGATTATTCTATTTATTTCGTTAGATCCAAAATTAATTATTACTAGATTATTGCTTAGATTTACAAAAATAACTGAATACGAAAATGAAATAATAGGAAAGTATACACACCATCCAAATAAATGAACACCATATATATCTTTGGAAACCCGATATGGGAGAAAACCCAACTAGAAGGTGAGGCCTATGCTCTGCTCTGTTTTCTTCAATTATGAAATGCAAGTACAAATAAAGGGGCACTCACTATGGAATTTCCTTTGACACTATGGCCTGAACGACTGCTACAAAATATCCTACCTTCTCTATCATGCTCTCAAAATACCACTACTAGATGCTCTTCTAAAATATGGACCAATTACAATGCTAAAGAATGGAACCCCTTATTTTGCTAGTAGCTCGGTATTTAACATAGCCCAATAACTATCTATGGTTAGTGTTTTTTCATCCTCAATCCTCAATTAGTGATAAGATTTTGGACCTTATAGAATTTTATTGAAAGAACACACGTGGATAGCCCCACATGTGTGAGTGATGAGAACTGATGTGGTATCCACTCGTACCATGGTGGTCAATAAGGTAGGTAAACTTATGAGAGGTATAACTTCCACATACGAGCTCCAATTAGGTAATATTTTCACCGTTGGAAATGTCTCAATGTGTAGAATAGTGTTAAGGGAATGGGGGATATGATTGTTAAGTTTTAACCACCAAAAATGTTGTTTTATTCCTCAGAATGTCTCGTGAAGGTTTCAGACCCCAAATATCCAAACCGAGACCTACCAATAAAATGGGTCTCACAAGCCAATTCCTCCATTTTTGCACCGAGAAAGTACTAATATAGATGAAAAAATATACAATGATCCATTCTAGATCATACCTCCCCATTTAGGGAGGATGTTAAGCCCTAAATAGTGGCACATTACCCATTAATTGGGGCATATTGCATTATTAATGTTATTTTATTTATGTCGGCTTGGGTTCATTAGTTGTAATTGTACCTCCTAGTCTCCTATATATACCAAGGAGACCTTTTCATTTGGAATGATCTTGTATTTGGAAATTTATGTGGTGTATAAAGAGGTTTCCCCCTTGAAGAGGATTATTATCTGAAGTTCTCTCTTTTTCAAGGCGTTGAGTACTTATTCTGAGTTTTTTCTATGCTATCTTGATATTTGGTTCTTAACATTTGGTATCAGAGCTCAAGGTATTGGGATTTTGCTTCTACATCTGAGACACCTTGGAATTTTTGCTATAATTTTTTTTTCTATGAAATTTAATAAGGAAATCCTTGGAGGATATTTATTATATGGATCAAGGTACGTTGGGTTCAAATTTAATCTCCTGAGACCTTATAAGTTCGACTATATATCTTGTGTAAGATAGGGTTCTCGAATCATCCTGAATTTAATCATCGCGGAATTTTTGCTATGAATTTTTTTCTGTAACATTTCAGACCTTGAAATCTAGAGAATATTCATATAAATTATCAAGATGGCTGTGATAAAAATTTCAGATTTTGGGTCATCCTACTTTTGTAGATACACCCTATGCAAGATAGGGTATCTGACTAGTCATATTAACTAGTCTCAAATAGGTCTTCAGGGTAAAACAATGATATCTTCTTCAGTGAGTATCCAAATTAAGTGAGACTAGTTACATTAGATAGTGGGCAGTCTGTAGTATTTCTGGTACAAGTTCCAGAATCAAATATTAGATATTGTGATTTTGGCATGCTTTACATGTACGCTCTCTTGGAAGGGAAACAAATCAACAAGCTATGGGGAAGTTACCATAACTTCCACTTGTCACATCCAATTTTGATTAGACCTATGGAATTGTAGAGAAGAAATATCAGAGAACTACAAAAAATAAAATTTCATACCCAGAAGGGCCAAAATTTTGGAGATACATCAAAGGAAAGATCATCTAGCAGAACCACCTTGAAATCAAGGTTTAAAAGTGATACTTGGCCAACATGCCACCAAAAAAGGAAACTTCTACACCAAATAAGACTCCAGACATTCCTACTTCGACTCTTGATGAAGGTGAAGAAATGCGTAGGGACATAAATGATTTAAAAAATAAGGCAATAACAAAAGATGAACTACAAGGGATGATGGATGGTTTAAAAAGGGATATCATGGAAAGATTGAAATATTCCCTATAGAGAGGACACCTGAAAGTGAAAATGTATCCCATGAAGTTCACGATGAGGAAACAAGGAAGATGAATCAAGAATGGAGAAACTCCAACTTTGGGTTGAAGACCAACCACTTTCCTAAGATCGACATGAGGAAGTTTGATGGCAAGGACCCAATCACATGGACATTCAGATGGAGCAATTCTTTGATCTACATGATGTGCCACATACAAAAAAGGTACGAATTGATTCTTTATATTTAGAACCCAATAAATTTGTGTGGTATCGATGGATTTTTTCTCCCAAATCACTTGTCACTTGGACAATTTTCACGGAAGAAATGATAGCACACTATGATGATATAAGGAAAAATACCTTCTTTAGCCAATTGATAAATCTCAAGAAAAAGGGTTCAGTTGCAGAGCAGATTGAGAACTTCCAAATATTGAATATAAAAGTAACATATATTCAAGATGAGCACTTGATTTATGTATTCATAGGAACTTTAAGGGATAACATTCAACATGAGGTTCGCCTTTGGGAACCCAAATCATTGGAGAATGCATTTAGGGTGGCAATAAATGTTGAAAGTAAAAATATGGCTATGGCTACTAGAAAGACCACTCCTAACATCTATCAAGAGAATAATGTTCCTTCTTCTAAAACACCTCAACCTATAAGGTTGACACCTCAAAAATTGGAGGAAAGAAAAGAAAAATGTTTATGCTTTAATTGTGACATCAAGTACAGTGAGGGACATAAGTGTGGTGAGAAGAAATTATTCTACATAGATTGTGAAGAGGAAGAAGAAGAAGAAGAAGAAGAAGAAGAACAAGAACCATCTCAAAATGAAAACGTAGAAGCGATTTCTTCTGAAGAGTTGACTCCCATGATATCATGTAATGCATTGGATGGAATTAGCACTCCTCAAACCCTCAAGATCAAAGAATATATAAAAAATAAAAAGGTAATAGTCCTAATCGATTCTGGTAGTACTCATAATTTCATTCACTGTAAATTAGCCAAAGCTCTCAATTTCTTTGTATATCCAGCGCCAGAATTTCAAGTAACAATTGCAGATGGAGGAACTATCAATTGATCAGGAAAATGCAATAAGATCAATCTTACTATGGGGGAATATGTAATGAATAGTCCAATGATTGCTATAGGTTCCACTCTAATGTTATAGGTTCCACATTGACGTTGATATGGATTGGAGTTCTACCTTCTGTTCCTAACCTTGGACCTCCTATTTTCCTTTAATAAGTTGTGCACAATATTTCCTCAATATTCTCCATAGCCTGGTGATCCTCTACCTCTTCTCCATCTCTTTCCAAGAACTCTCTATCAGTTATGATGTTCTTCTTATTATTCATCTTATATTGGTAGGGTTCTCCACTACGTGTCTTTCTAGTTGTTTCCATTATCTTATTTATCTGGTCTTCCTCCATCATGATTGGGTCCATGGCCTCCTTATTCTTTCCCTTATCCATCTCTTCCTCCATTTTTCCAACTCATGTTAGTGCTTCCCCCCTTCCCCCATGCACACAGGGAAGTTTAGTTGTCTGATTCCATGGTCATCACATTGTTGTTATATAATAAAATATTGATTGAAGTATACATCAATATGATATACCTACCTCTAGGTCCTTTCAGAAAATCCTTCTCTGATGAGCTATATGACTTCACGGTATCTATTGCAAATTCAGTGATAAACCCTACAACAATACTGTCTAACCATAAATCTATTGTGCGCGTAAATTTATTGTTAACCTGCTATAATTGCACGATCTTCACAAGATTCCACTCCAATTGTCTGATATGATTTGTTGGGTGGTTGTATTTTAACCTCAATAGCCACTACTGCAACACATGTGGGAAATCACAGAAAAATACCTCATGCAGGTTGCTAAACACATATTTGTTAAGATATTTGCACAGTTTTAACTTAGGGTTTCTGTTATCCTTCTTTGAAAATTCAAGTTCGTTTGTTTTCAACCATCTTTCAATATCCTCCTTCATTGGATTCCATGGCCTAAATATTCCTTTCTATACTTTCATTCTCTATGCGATTCTTCCACAGATCCCATCCACTCAATCCCATGCATTTCTAGTCGGAAACAAAACCATTTGTTCGTTTGATTCTCTCTTCCTACTCTCTTAGTTTGACCTAGGTTCATATCTGATGAGGGTTCCAAAAAAACCCTCTAAAACTATCATCCCTCCTGGTAAACCAGAAGGAAACACAATGCACAGAGTGCACTGTGCTGTCTCACCCGAGATAACTTTATGGGTGATTGCAATACTCAAGCACTCACAGTCTAGGAAAGAGTGGGGATATGCGATTTTATTTGATCTTCCTCATGCAATATTCTGATTATTCATTCTATTGTTCCTAAGATTCATTCATATTTTAGGCCATGCATGCATTCTAACATATTTATCTTAATATTTATCCTTTCATTCATAAACTAATCACTAATAGAAGTAAACATGCCATAAACATTATAGATAAAACACGTTTTACCGTGGTTCACCCTTTCATGGGATACATCCACAAAGATCTGGCTTCTCTTCTCTTTTATTAGGTTTGCTGCAAAATATGGTGCTACACACACTACATCTCCAATCATACAAGTACTGTGAGGTTAAGGAACCTCTGTGAGGTGGACTAGATCACACCAGGCTCCTCAGCCTGTAATCTAACCCTCAAGATATAGCTACTTGACTCTTCTACAACTCAACATCTTTTACACCAATAGCTCAACTACAACCATCGAATCACAAAACTAGAACCATTATTCATCTAGCAATGACCTAGACCTCCTAGGTTCTTATTTATACTATTTCACAAGCTTATAGCCATTACAATTTCTACCAAACCCTAACCCTAGCATGGTTAGGTTTTCCTTCATGCGCATCTTCCATGCTGCTTTTCCTCACACATGCTACTTTTCCTACCATTTTTTCTTCTCCAAAATTAGGACTTACCTTCCAAAATTAGACCTTTCCGCAAAATCGACTTGCACCCAATATACATACATAGTGGATCTCTAACTTGGTACCAGTAATGAAGAAGAATGGGGATATCAAGCTTTGCGTTGTTTTCAAAAATTTAAACAAAGCCTTAGAGAAAGATAATTACCATGTATCCCCCATGGAGAAAATTCTACAGTGTGTTTCCAAATCCGAGACACTCTCCCCACTAGAAAGTTTCTTGGGATATAACCAGGTCTTAGTGGTTCGTGAATATCAACTAAAGACAACATTCAGAACCAAATGGGGAACATATGCCTGTAGGAAGATGCCTTTCAGACTGATCAATGTTGGAGAAACATTTTATTGAGCCATGGACGTTTCCTTTAGGGGTCTACTAGGAGAATGTATTGTAGTATACCTAGATGATGTAACCATCTTCTCGAAGAATAGTGAGGACCACTTCTCTCATTTTAAGAAGGTATGCAAGATTTATGGAATCTATCTGAACCCTAAGAAATTTATTTTCATTGTTGATGAAGGAAAAATCCTAGGATTCATCATTTCTAAACACGGTATGCAAATCGAACCTCAGAGAACTGAAGCAATCGCTAATACCCCCCCCCCTCACAATACGAAGAACATGCAATTGTTCCTTGGGAGGATAAATTTTGTGAAACGGTTCATCCCTAACTTCATTGAAATGGTAAAACCCCTGCAAGATATGATTAAGAAGAATGTCAAATTCAAATGGGGGCCTAAAGAAAAGGAGGCCTTCAACAAAATCAAAGTAGATATTGCACAAGCCCTTACATTGTTGAGCCCATATTTTGATAGAGAGTTTATCCTCTACACCTTTTCCTCAAATATTGCATTTGCAGTTGTCTTAACATAGAAGAATCTGGAAGTAAATGAGTTTCTTGTGGGTTTTATGAGTTCGTGTCTACAAGGAGTTGAGCTAAACTATCCCTAAGTTGATAAATAGGCCTATGTGGTATTTAAAGTTGTCAAGCACTTTCAACCATTCTTACTTAAATTTAAAACCAAGGTCATTGTTCCCTACCCTGTCATCAGAAACCTCCTAGTACAAAGATACTTAGCAGAAAAGAGAGCCAACTAGATTACGACGCTACAAGAATATGACCTAGACATCAAGCCTGCAAAAATCATTAAAGTGAAAGGACTATGCGAATCACCCTGTATTGAGCCATAAGAAGATGCTTTGTATCAAGATGATGAACTATTTGAAAGAGAAGTATGTTACATCCTAGACATCTCAGACCCATGGTTCTACAAAATTAAATGTTACTTGACTCATGGATCGACCCCACATTATTTGGATCCCAAAAATAAAAGGTCCCTTAGGCTCAAATCTACCTAATATCAGCTTATCTAGGGAATTTTATGCAGAAAAAACTATGACGATGTATTTTTAAGATGTATGGAGAAGAGAGATGCTAAGAAGGTCCTATCGGAATTCCACGATGGACCAACTGGAGGACACTATGGTGGAGATACTACTTCACACAAAATTCTCCGAGTTGGATACTACTAGCTCTCCTTGTTCAAATATTCTCATGCGTATGTGAGGAGATTCCAACAATGTCAGAAGCCGACAGGAAGAGAGAATAAATTTTCATTTCCCCTACAACCAGTGATTGTCGAACGTTCATTTCAAAAATGGGGGATAAACGTAATTGTGGAAATCAATCCCAATTCCTCCCAACTACACAAATACATCCTGACTGCCACCGACTACTTTACCAGATGGAGTCAGACGATCCCCTTGAATACTATCAATGAAAACCAGGTGATTTCTTTCCTTGAATCTTATATCATCACTAGGTTTGGAGTTCTTGAATAATTAGTCTTTGATACTGAAAAATATTTTTCCACTCTAAAATTGTCTGAATTTTCTCTTGAAAGAAATATAAAAATTAAATATTGAGTGAATTATTACCCATAAGGGAATGCCTTGGCATAATCCACTAATAAAAACCTTATTAACATCCTCAAAAATATTATTAATTACCATCAAACAAACTGACACCTTGCTCTATATAACACCCTCTGCGTTGACAGAGTAACCGCCAAGTCATCCATCAGTAACTCCCCATTCTTCCTATTCTATGGACAAGAGGCCACCATACCTACTCACACCTTCCTACCAGCCTTGCATTTGGCCCAATTCGTCCATGATGAGGCTTTCCCAGTGATGCAGGAGAGGTTAAATATGCTATTAAAACAGGAAGAAGAAAGGGAGAAAGCTAAAATGAACTTAACTCACCATCAAGAAGTAATCAAAAAATGGTTTGACAAATTATCTATAGGTAATAAATATTTTCACGAAGGAGACCTTGTACTCCAGTGGGATAAATCAAACGAACTAAAAGGAAAACACACCAAATTTTAGAAGTTGTGTGGGACCTTATATGATCTACTAGGAAATAGGTCCCGGGACCTTCAAACTTAAGACATTAAAAGGAGAGGAGGATGATCTTGTTAAGAACCAATACTGAATACAAAAGCACCACAACAAATATAGAATAACAATATGAAAAATCTCATGTATTACTATCAAACCCTTGAGGTAGGGCAACACCGTACAATGGATCATATTATGGAAGGGATCCTCTCCTGTTCACTTGCCTCTTCGAGGGGGCATCCTCCTATTGAGCTACCACTCCAAATACAATATTTCTCTTCATGTCTCATTACAATGCTTGAACCCCTTTATATAGTGCTACCATCACCTAAGAACATTCTAGAGGAGGAATCTTCTAGAAGTAGAACCTTCTAAGAAGTCCTCTTACATTTATTATATCTAATTACCCATTTATTATATCTAACTACCATAGTGGGCCTTATTTAATAATATAGTGGACCCAATCCACCTTACATTGAATGACCTCCATTATTATCACTATGGGCCCTCTGGTCCCCCCCACTACCTCTCTAGCTACCTTACATTCCATCCCCCTTATGAAAGCATTGTCCTCAATGCTTTATGTACAACCATATACCAGGGTCCCATGGATAATTGTGGACCATAATGCTGAAGAAGACTGGAGAACCAAGGTCCCATGTAGAAAGGAAAGCCACCATGCTAAAGTAGTCCAACCACCATTGTAATTCCAGGTCCCATGTCCAAGTTCTCATGTGAACTCCCCGTGGAAGATTTTGGAACCCAATAACTAAATCAAAATGATGCTCCAAAGACTGACACCTATCATGTGGATCCAAATAAGAAGATCCATCCACATAGTGGAAAAGGGTTGTAGCATAATCTGGAAGGATTACTACCACTGTAGAATATGCATAATGGACACTGGTAATAATCATTGGCTCTCGATTTGTCACATTGATGCTCTCTACAGAAGGTGGATTAGAGTCATCAAATAAAATATGAAAGTGGTTGTCATCCCAGAAATGACAACTATCCATATACCAATCATCACAATCGGCCTCAAAATCATACCAAACATATATTTCTTGATTATATTCATCCCTAATGTCTGCCATAAGAAATATCTGCTTCATGTTATCCAATGAATCTTGAATACTACGGAAACTATCATTGAGGCCATTTGCAAGGTCATGCACTCTAGCATCCAATGTGTCATACAATTTGGATTTGAATGCTTCAAGAATTTCCTTAAGGGTTTAAGAGGAAATAGCCATCTGATCACCCTATGAACTCTTCGATCCCACATACGTTATGAAAAAACCCAAAAAATAGAACAATAAGTTACTGCAGAAAATCGCGGCGTTTTCCGGAAAAACCCTAAAAAATTGCTGAATTTAAAATGCTCATAACTTCACTTTCTGGACTCTGTTTCAGCTGATTTTGTTTTTTAAATTGGGTGAAATTGTGAGAGGAAATTAGATATGTAATTTATTTGGGCAAATTCGGCCTCCAAATGCTATAGAAATAAAAAAATCGTGCCGTCGTCCGCAGAAAAAACCCTGAAAATTGCAGATTTTAAAACTTCAATATCTTGACTTCCCGGACTCCGTTTCGAACGATTTTTTTTTTAAACTTTGAACCCCTTTATATAGTGCTACCATCACATAAGAACATTATAGATGAGGAATCTTATATAAGTATAACCTTCTAATAAGTCCTCTTACATTTATTATATCTAATTACCCATTTATTATATCTAACTACCATAGTGGGCCTTATTTAATAATATAGTGGACCCAGTCCACCTTA
The DNA here is from genome assembly GCA_009831015.1 of Picea engelmannii. NCBI lineage: Eukaryota > Viridiplantae > Streptophyta > Pinopsida > Pinales > Pinaceae > Picea > Picea engelmannii. Next base: position 580,760 of record ML787483.1, on the reverse strand, counting down.
CATTGAACGACCTCCATTATTATCACTATGGACCCTCTGGCCCCCCCCACTACCTCTCTAGTATACCTAGGGAGGTAATAATCATTGCTTGTACAATCACAATATTCTTCACTATGTTTCATTACATTGCCTACACTTCTTTATATAGCTCCCCCTATCTCCTAGGAACCTTCTAGAGAGCCTTCTCACATTTATTACATCGAACTACCATAGTGGGCCTTTATTAATATAGTGGATCTAGTCCACCTTACATTGAATGACCAAATTCCCACATATTAAATGACTTCCACTAATAACACATAACTACATTCCCATTGGGTACCTCCCTAGGTACTCCATATTACCTCTCTAGGTATACTATATATCTCCCTATCAATGGACAAATCCTCGAAAAACACTTCTCCTAATCACCCATGGTGATTTTAGTCTTGTACATAGTAGTATTTTCTTTAATTTTCCTTTCATAGTCCCTGTTATTTTCAACCCAATCATCTTTTATCTTTCCCAGCTTGCTTTTCCCCAGTTTGTTTTGCTTTAGTGTTCCTTTTCTTTTCGCTCTTGTCAATATACAATAATTAGTGGTTCACCACTCCATACCACTCCTTTCCCCATAATAACAACCCTAAATGGTTCAAACCATGTAATCACTTTCCTCTCCGGGAATTGTTATCACACAAGTTGTAGGTTGGGCAAATCTTGACCCAACCACTAAAATGACGACAACTAAGAGAGCACCTACCCATTGTGACCTTAGGCGGTTGTTTTCGTCACTTTAGAGGTGAAGTGGTCACCTCAAACTATTACCCTATAGTATAAGTTTCTATGTGTGGAAAATGGCTTGAGTAAGGTTTTGATGGTAGCCAAGAGTTTCCAAGAAGTAGTAGACCTTGAAAATGTTGATTGTACCTACCCAAGACACAAGGAAAACAACGATACAAGACCAAGAATACGATGGAGAAGAAAATTAATATTTTTATCCCTAATTACAGAAATTAGTAAAAATATATATCAGCAATAATAATGATAATGAATGCTGCAAAATATGTTGCTAAAAGTCTTGTTGAAAGAGCAAGAGATAAGCTAGAAACAACTAGATCAACCCAAGTCAGATAGCATTAGAATTTAGCAATGAAAGAAGGTTGTACAAAATGTGTTTGCAGAAATAATTTTCAGCCTTATGGATGTTGAAAACTTGTTGTTATAGTAGTGGATTCAACGACCAAAACTCACAAAGAATCCACCCACAATTTGCACTAGACCAAGTAGATAAAAGTGGAAAACTCTTAGCTAATTCCGACGGTTGAAAATAAAATTATAAGTGAAAGAGTTTTAGGTTTTATGCATCCCTAACGGATGAAGATGAAAGTTTATAACAACATCAAGAAATACCCCTTTTGAGGGGACACACTAATGGCTAATAGGTGTTCTAGGCACAAAGAACAAAACCCAAATTGCAGAAAGTTGAAATTATGAAAATTCATGTTTCCCAATGCACTATTTTATTTCTCCAATACAAAATATTCAGATTAGTTCCTTTAATATTGGGTAAATTGATTCCTAGAATAAAGAGCTAGATCAAAAAATACCCTAGGGGTGTAATCCATTTTACTTCCTAGGGTATTCTAATCAAACTTAGGGTAAATCTAAGAGGGTATACACAGTCATATTCCTCCTAGAAACCCTTTCAAAATAACTTGTGAACTTTAGAAAATTAGATAAATATTAATGGAGGGTGTATCCAACATACTCCTCATAGGTTTTCAAACAAACATAACCAGGAAAGAGAAAGAAATAACTAACACTACAGATTTTCCCTTACCAATTCCAGGAGAGAGAGAGAGAGAGAGAGAGAGAGAGAGAGAGAGAGAGAGAGAGATCAAACTCTAGTTTCACCAAGAAAATTCACTATAAGAATCAAGAGAACAATCATCCAAGAGGTGTGCATCACTCTTACTCATCAATTTACCAAAAAATAGCACCATTAAACATTTTCACAAGAGAGAAACACCATAATGCCCAAGAATAGCGAAAATTTCACCCAAGTACTTCTCACAATGGGAGAGTTATGTTATGAAATGATATTCACATGATCTCTATTTATACAAAAGTGCTAAAACATAATTTTTCCACTTATCAAGGGTAAACCATAATATAATGGGTCAAAAACCCTTATCTTACCCCTTGAACCAAATAATAATATTTAATTTTCACTTTAACACAATAGAAACCCTAAAACAAGGTGACGTCACCCATTTAGGGGACGTTTTGATACTTTCAACAAGTCATTAGAGAAGAAAATGGAGGTCATTGGGGCTCCTTGAGCCTCCTCATAATTTTCTAGGGTCAATCCATGTCTCCTCCATTCAAAAAATTCCAAGTGTCAATGTGCAATAACTTTATGACCACCAAACCCCCTAAAGCATGACGACAAACCTCAAAAAGTGACATTTTGCTTCTCCTAGGCAAGTCGTTTGGGCAATAGGGGATGGGTAAGATCAACCATGATGCCATGTAAGCCTCTAAAGGCATGTCTCTGTGATCCTATGTGTGGTCCTAAAACATCCAACATGTGGGCTTTTTGCCCCATGGAATCCAAATCTAGGCTTATTCTCCCAAAACTGGCCACCAAGCAAGGTCCTGCAAAACAAAAGGGTACCCCCTCCAAAGATCTCAAGTCAAAGATATCATGACAAGTTTAAACCACATATATAAGAAAGGAACTTAAAATGTGCATTAAAATTACCTCGTCAAATTAAAGAAATTCTCCAAGACCCTATACAATTGATCAAATTTAGGTATGGGAGGGGTGTCATAAAAGTCCTATTGGGTAGACCAAAACCCTCAAGTAGGGGATGCTCCCAAGGATGGCCTTTCAAGGTTATGTAGTGTATGATGCGGTGGATAGGGTTTTAGAATTCATAGTTCAATGCATTTCATGGCATACAAGGGCTCGTATTGTCTCGCTTATGGGTGCCTTTGTAGGGGGTGTGTTGCAACTTCTTCCTCAATGCAACCTTTTTCCAAGCCCATTTATTGCCTTTTATTATTTTAGGATGTTTCCAGGTTGACTCCAAGGTGGGGATTCTACCTAATCATGAAAAATTGTGCCCACCTTGACTCTACCATGGTCACATCATGCTTCACCAAGTTGGAAACATGTGTGAGGCTTCTACCTATGCAATAAAAATAGTGCCCACACATGCTCCTCCCTGGTTGGCATTTTGTTATTAGTAATTATTTTATGGTTTCCATTAATTTCTTATGAGAAACATTTCATTTTACTTGGGATCCCTAAGCGATCATCTAGAAGGTTAATATTTCAGGCTTTTATCGTTTTCCAACAACCATCCCCTTGGGCCTTCAACCCCTTCTTCCCATGAAATGAGGTACATGCCCTTCTTGGGTCACTAAAGTCAAAGGGCCTAGAAGAGGGAAATATGATGGGAATTTAATTAGAGTAAAGTGGTAAGTATGGTAGGATATGGTATGATAACCCCTCAAGGGACCTCGAGTTGTAAACATTCCCCAAAGGTTGGCCACTTACTAGGAAATCTATGACACTCACCAAGGTGAAACATGGTCAAACGTATAATGTCCAAGAAGACATTCTATAATCAAAAGTAGATCAAATAAAACATGTTTAAATGCCTGAAATATTAGGGTTATTACCTGCCAAAATACCTGACTTGTATCGCATGGAAAAAGACCCATCTACCTTCCAGAAGCTAGTTGGTGTGGTGGATGTGCTGACAATGGATCAAAATGTAGTGATAGAGTGGGATTACATATGTGAAATTGGACACTTCTAGTCATGTGGTCAGTCGACACTCCATATCTGCAACCTGAGGGCCTCGAGACATCATCTCCTTAGTTATCCCACAAAGTGGGGATAACAAGAACCTCTCACTTAGTAGTAATCAAAGTACCTGTAACCCAATGTTTCTTCATAATAGATGATGTCACATAAAAGATGATTTTGTTCACCTAGGACAAGAGAAAGCCTCAGACCTACAAATTCCTCACCTTATTTTAGCTCATACTAGTCATATTTTTTTATGTGTGACCACTCTCGAGACATTCTTGTGCTCCACACGAGTTTTCCGAATTTCTCTAAAAATTGATATCCCCTGCATACATCTAGTGTTATTACCCATTATTACATTAAATCTACTCTATTGGTAACTCATGTGAGGAAAACAAAAGAATTAATCGTCGATTGAGACTTTCATATCAAAGTAACTCTCATATCAACCCACTTCCTACTCTCCTTCACACATGTTGCAAAATAAATACATAAATCATATATCTAAAAACAATGAAGGTAGAGAAGCACAAACACAAGGAAGTTTAAAAAACTACTAAAAGTGTGGGAAGTATGAGAAAACTCGTCGGGGTTATGAACGCTCACTGGTAGCGGGGCTATGCTTGTATGATACAAAGGCACCTACGTCGGAGCTATGGAAGCTTGCTGGTAGCGAAGAAATGCTTGGAAAGAGAGGTGGGGAACAAAATACAGTCTATATTGGTTGGTAAACCTTTCTCTATCGTGTACCCCTCATGTTTCACTACTGGATATAGAATCCCCATAAACACTCACTAGAATTATGCATAATATCATCAACGATGGTATTTTCCTATGAATTTTAAGGCTAACTGAATGTGGGGTCCTCAACCTATAAACTGTATGAACTATCTAAAAATAACAACACAATTGATGCAATGATGAGGTATCCGTATTTTTCTTTCGAGCTTAGAGATAACTAGTTCTTCCCAGTAAGTCACCATTTTTTGTGATGGAGCAACAACCCATTCACCACTTAAATTTTTTCAGTTTTACTGTTGGGATGCACAATTTTTTTTTCTTTTTTCATGAGGTATGTTTCTTTTCACCTTCATATTCATGATCGAAACTTAAAGAACTAAAGTTAGGTCCCCCCTACCTACTTTTCACATTACTCCCTTCTTTCCTTTTCGTCGTTGGGACCTTATCAAATGTGCACACATGCACACCTTCATATTTCACCAATGACGATGCCTCATAATGTCATCATTGGAAGTTAGCAATGCACTATCATCCTAGTGCTCCTATCCATTTTTTCTACGATGATGATATCTTCTCTCTCCTAATCACATCCCAACTGATTGTGTGGCCCTTTCTCTAGATTATACCTCAGAAATCACCTTCCTCATGGACCCTTCATATCAACAACTCCATAAGTTTTGTTTTCCCTTACACATGGAAAAGTAATAGTGGATAACATTCTTTGGCGAATTCTTTTTGTCGTCGGATTTTTCTTTGGACACTTTCCTATACCTACACTCCCTGTCGATGACGAAATATCTCTTTATTATCCAACTATCATGTTTCTCTTCCTATGGATCATATGAACCAAGTAGTCGCCAATCATTCCTTTGTCGTAGATGTCATGCTTGTCTAAGTAATGGGTTCCCCATGGCTACCTTGACGTCTTGTTTTCATTAATGAAGAAATGATTAATGCCCAAAAGTCATCTAATTGAACGTTAAAATGCATTTTTTTGGTCGAACTTAGACCCTGTAATCATGATTAATCAATTAATCAAGTAATTATTGTTGTCGAAGGTTTTTTCTCATATATATCCACACCTCTCATTTCCATCAAATACTGGCGATAATAGCTTTTTGGCTCCCCCCAATTTTTTGAATTCTCTCGTTCCCTAATGGCTAGAACCGCCAATCGCCCACAAATGCATTTACTCTCTGCATAATCGGTTGACTAAGTCCAAGTTGTATCACATGTTTCATTCATTACGCTTTGTATTGGAGGGAATTGATGTGATATTTTAAAAGCACCAAGATTCATGCTCTTTCTCACTTGCTTGTAAAGAAAAAATGAAAGTTGCATCTACAATTCTCTGTTATCTCTACTTCATTGACTACTTCTCCCGACCTCTAAGCAAGTAGGATACTAATTTTTCTAGTGTTATTATTTGAATCCTGAAACGACTCTATTAACTGTAGTTTTTTTTGTTTGTGTAGGTGACGAGATGTCTAGGATGATCACCAGAAAAGGAAAAATCCAGAACTCTGGAAATCCCATTCCAAATTCCATTCCATAATCATACAACATCTCTAACACCAACAATCATGACGCGATAGAGCACTACCTCAGTGACGTCGAGATCTTGGACATGTTCAATAATGAAAGATTCCCATCCAATGATCCAGACGTTGAGGCATACACAAACATTTGGAAGAGAGGAATACATATTGTGGTTGCGCGTCTAGATTTGTTTCCTTACAACAATGCAACTAAATGGTGTTTCACCTATTTTTAAAAATATATAGGGATGATACTTAACACTTCAGGACTCCCGATCTCCCTTGCTTAAAGAAAAATATATTCGGGCAAGGTACTAAACTCCTGATTCTGATTGAGCCCTGAACGGGTATTTTCTCGAACAGTTCAAAGACGAACATGAAGACTTCGAGACCCTAATGGAGGGCTAGTTCTACGATGAAGAGTGGTTGGTGAAGAAAAGAGAAATATATATCCCAACATGATATCTTAAGAGGCTATACAAAGTACTAAATACCATGATCTACAGGCTCTATGGTGAGGAGAACAACACCCATTTTAGGATGGAGTGGTTTCTCGTGGCTTACAGGGTATCCCAGAATGACCAATCATTCAACTGGGAAACCGTTCTTTCATTCCTTATTGCACAACACAGCCAAGATCCCAAAAGAATGAAAAATCCAAGATTTTACATGTCCTCTTATCTGATATATGTTGTATGCATAGATAATTCTTTCCCAACCTTTAACTAGGCCTGGACCCTAGACAAGGGCCCAATTAATTTCTATTGTTCTAAATTGTGGGAGGTCAATTGCAATAATTTTTTCTATGATATATGTGATTACTTCTCGACCCCTTCCATAAGGACATATTCGACCTCTTCCCACATAGGATCTCTCCCGGGGCTCTCAATGGTTTGAAAGATAATGGAGATTGGTATATGAAGAAATATTACACATACATCCGGATTTCCAAGGTCATGGGAGCAGCTCACTTATTACCCAAGTATGTTCCCAATAAATTATTGGCTAGGGAGGTTGCATACCAAATTATAGAGAAGGGGGCCACTGCCTACCTTTCAGAAAATAACAAAAGATACTAGCCTATATTCCCTGTTCATATTATATCATACTCTATGATGAACAAGAAGAAGGGTGATAAAGAAGATGAAATCCCATGACCCTTGAAATGTGGTATATGATCACATGAAAGTTGTTAAGATGGAACCACAAACCGTGCATGAGGGTCGATTTATAGAAGATTTTTTTCGAGGTGCTCTGAGTATTGACGAAGCAATGGAAAGACTTACCACCGACATGGAAAAACAACAACTGGGGAAGGACAAAGAGCAAGACAAAACTTTGATACTAGAACAATTATGTTCCCTCCTCCACCAGGACAAAGAAATGCTAAGAGAAGAAGAACAAAAGAAAATATACAAGGAAGTCAAGTTGGTGAGAAAAGCCAAAGAAGCCAAGGAAAGGTACCAGTTGTTGAAGAAGAAAGAGGTCGAAGAGAATAATTTTGTGCTAGAGAAAAGAAGAAGTAAATATCCTCCCTCATAGAAATCTATCACAATGAAAAAAGAAACAAAAAACACAGGGAAACCAACATCGTTTGCATAAGGAGAAGCCCAGGAGAAGAGTAAAATAGATAAGGTTGATGACACAGAAGTATGAGACATGATTTTAGTAGGTGTTGATGCTATCATCATTTCATACCCTAAGGATGACTTGATCAATACCCCAATAGAAGAATACACCCCCCTGGATTCAATTCTAGGAAGCGTATCGCTCACTTTAGAGAGGCTTAGTTTCGAAGGAGGATTGGTCTCAGTCAGAGATTATTACTACAACCACAAGACAGGAGCCATAAAGAAGAGAATGCCTAAAAGGAAAAGGGGGAACATAGAATTAGGCCGGGATGTACCTGAGAGGAGCATCAAATGGAAAGATAGATCTGATGTAAAGGATCACGATCTGCAAGCAGCCTCAACATTGAGTGATTTTGCAGGTGTAAAAATTGCATCGATATATGAGGTTGTCATAGCGCTATATGCTATAAAATCTAGGATTGCAGAGATGGAAATGACCTTGGTGACTATAAAAGAATCTATGGCTAGTGATCATGCAAAATAAATATAGAAATAAAAGCAAGCCTATGAGGAGGAGATAAAAAAGTGACTAGGAACACAAAAGGAAGGTATATAGGTTAAATTCATTGAGCCAATGTCATTGGTCCAAAAGGCCCATGCTAGTGACATGCAACAACTTAAAACCTTGAAAAATCCGGAGATGACGAAGATCAAAGTAGAGTTTGATGAATTAAGGTATTTCAATGAAAAGGGTGAAGCCAAAATCCAAAGGGTATGAATGGATAACGAACTCTTGAGAAGGACTATAGAAGAATGCCAAAATCAAGCAACGAATCTTGAGATCGTGAAAACAAAATCCCTAGAGAAAAATGGAGAACTTTGGAGCATGCATAAAAGGTTATTTGACGCGCTCGATATAACTCTGGTGATTATATATGAACAGACGAATTTTGACTCGCAGGTGAAAGCTACCCATGAAAAATATCAAAAGGCTCTGGAAGCTTGTAGCAAATCACAAAATGGAAAGATTCACTGCAAATAGTTCTATATCCAGAAACCCTCCCGAAGTATTCAAATGATCGAAGAATATGAGATCATTGACGTTTGGATATAGCTATGACAAGGATCACATATGTTCTAAATACTTAGGAACATGCCACTGCATCCAACGCTGAGGTATGGAGATTGACGAACAATCTTCTCTCACTATTCAGAATTGATCCTCTAAGGGATGTCGAAAAATATTCATCATCCTAGATGATGATCGAGGACGTGTACACCAAGAGGAACCTTTCTTGGAGAGATATCAAAGCAGTCAACGAAATTGACGTGGAGGTTATTGAAAAAAGATTGATCCAACCCTCCAAAATCATCACCCTAATAGAAGATATCATGCAACATGTTCAACAGAGCCTCAAGATGAAGATAATGATTCCCATGTGAAAGAGTGAGGATGAATTGGAAATAATTCATTTACTTTGAGTAGATTCCATACTCGAAGACCTCAAGATATGGAAGGGATTCATGGACGCGAAGGCGAAACCGTCAGGGCTCTCCTGAAGAATTGAATTTGTAACTAAAATTTTGCAGAGTAAATCATATTATTGTAATCATGTCCATGTCCCAATCGGGAAAGGGAAACTGGAGCATCGCTTCAGTATCCAAACTTTTAGCAAGATGAGGAATGTAGTGTAGTCCCATAGGAGTTCTAAAAATGGGATGATTGTAAGAGAAAAAGGGCTTTTGGTTCTTTTGAGAAGAACATTGGTATTTTTATTGTTATTTGAATAAAGGACTAAAGAAATTTTGGAAGACAATGGTGTATATGTGTATGACAATGACTATTCATGTTTATGCACGTATTTGTTGTGATTTCTAAATGTTAACATCTGAAATTATTTCCTGGTTAATATTATGTTTTTTACAATTGTTATTATTTTCCTACACAAATACAATGATTCGGTGACTTAATTTGTTAATCAATTTATATTGGCTACAAAAACTTGCTTGGTCAAGTTATATATTTCTTGTCACATGAATTCACTCTATGCAAGTAATATCATTTCTCACTGTGTTCATCTTGTGGATTGCTCCTGATCAGGATAGACTAGCTTAGGATAGATTAAACTTGCATCTTAGACCTTTAGTATTTCATTCTAGTTTTAGGAATATATAGTTAGAATATTTAGCCTTTAATTCATATGATAATCTACAATTCTCAGATTCATAGTTAATTAGTTTGTAGTTAATAAGGTAACCAGGCCATAAAATGGTCAAAAATGTTATCCCAATAGAGAGTGAGTCTAATTGGGACCTACCATGGGTGTTTTCCTTAATCTAATTGAACATGCCATTATGACCCGTCAACAGTGAGTTAACTCCAAGTATTAAATGGGTAATGAACACTTCCTTAGGAAGATAATATTCTTACTAAAGTGCGATTTATAGCCATGAAATAGGAATTATCTCCTAAAAAATAGGAATTTTCCTAATGGTGGCTAAAAAAAGAATTGGCCTAATGGTAGCTAAAAATAGGAATTTTCCTAATGGTGGTTTATGAGCCCATGGTTTTGGGAACTCATGTTATTACATATAGGAATCCATTGGCTAAAAATAGACCTGCTATATATAACAATCCTCTTAAATAGTAGGAAAAATGGAAAAAATGAGTATGGCATTGAGTATGTAGTTGAGAATGTACCCCAACACCCCCGTGAAACACAACCGAGGTGTGCACAATGATGAGTCCCGACAATATAAATCCATGTTAGGTACTCATGTACAAGTATAAATTCATAATAACTGAACAAAAGTGAGGTAAATAGGGAAAAACTAGTGGGAACAACCCCCCCCCCCTCAAAATATGTTGCTAACAAGAAAAAAATGCTAACATGTTCAATTGCTAATATGATGTATCATTCACTCCCAAAATATCCCTCATTGATACAAACTTTTTTTCGGTGAAAGTCTTTGTGAATATGTCTATCACCTACTTTGAAGATTGACATAACTACATATCAATGACTCTATCTTGAATATGTCCTCGAATAAAGTGCATATGAACCTCGATGTGCTCTATCCACTTCCTCTGAACTAGGTCTCTAGAAAACTTGAGAGTACTTTTATTATCACACCATATAACTATCGAACAATGAAAATGAACTCCCAACTCTGTAAGAAAGTGCTGCAACCAAATATCCTGAGTAGTAACATTCACTGCACCCTTGTACTCTGCCTCTATTGATGATAAATAAATTATTGATTGCTTCTTACTTGACCAACAAATAGGTCCCTATCCAAGGTAGAGGACATATCCTAAAGTGGAATTGCTATTAGTTTTATCACTTGCCCAATTTGAGTCTGTGTAACTAACAAGATCCAAGGAAGATATTATTGCATGGTGTATACCAAAACTAGTAGTCCCCTTGACATAGCTGAGAATCATCTTTCCTTCCTTCCAGTGAAGCTCATGAGGCTCCTACATGTACCTATAAATTTATCCAATTACATAATAAATGTCTAGTTGAGAGTGTGTAAGGTAGAAAAGACTCCCCACCAACTATCAATATATAGTATAATCAACCAAAGGTGATGCATCAATATCCTCTAGTCTAACCCATGAATGAAAGGGTGTTGGAGCTAGCTTGTAATATGTCATTTAAAAACTATCAAGTATATCTTTGTCATACTTGGACTAATACATTTTGATTCCTTAATCATTCTTTATGATTTAAAGACCAAGAAATTAATGTAACAGTCCCATATCTATCACATAAAACCTATCATGCAAAGCGGTCTTCACTGCAACAATGGAGGAGGTTGAGCTCCCTATGATGAGGAAATCATATACATATATAACTATCAGTATAATCCAATATATGTTTCTCATCATATACACATTAGGATCTGATATACATATAATAAAACCTCTAGAGATAATACAACATTCCATTTTAACATACCAGGCTCGAGGTGCTTTCTTAAGTCCATACAATAACTTCCTCAACCTGCAAACTAATGACGGATCCTAAAAATATCCCTCTAGCTAGTCCATATATATCTCCTCATGAATTTATCCATGTAATAATGCATTCTTCACATCCATATGGTGTACATCCCACTTTCTAGCTGTTACAATAACTAGAGCTAACTGAATGGAATCAATCTTGGAAATCTATGCAAAAGTATCCTCATAGTCAATGCCTTGTACCTATGGGAAACCTTTATATACTAAACAAGACTTATAATTTTTAATGTGTCCATCAAAACGCCTCTTTTTCTTGAAAATCCACTTACATCTATCAAGCTTCCTGTTTGAAGGTAGAGGAACCCACTCCCATGTGTTGTTCTTTATCAAGGAATTGTACTCTTCTTTCATAGATTCATCCCAATTGGGGTTTTATTTATCCTCTTCATAAGATCGAGGATCTGATCCAAGTACCATATAACAATAAATAGGTAGCAATGGATCCATGTTAGTAAAATCTTGCGAAGACTCCACAGACTAAGATCTAGTTCTGCATGGATCGGCAGGATCACCCACTAGATCACCTACTTCTTGAACATTTTTTTGTGCCCATCATGGTCGATGCTCTCGACCTGAAACTTATTTCTACTTATAAAAAATATCAAATATATCATATTCATAGATTTTATTATAAATATGATCGGAATAAGTCTCACGAATTTCTGCAACTAGTGGCGGTGGAGATGGAAGTGTGGACTTCTCTAGAAGTACCTGTGAAGGACCCTCTTCAAACTTAATACTCCTTTGAATGAATTGTTTATCTGGAGTAGTCTATAATAACATGTGTCTCTTCACTTCCTTTTTATATCCAACAAAAATACTCTCCTTACTCTGATCTTGCATAGTTTTCCTCCTATCAAAAGGGATCCTATCCCATGCATGGGAACCAAAAATTCTAAAGTGAGTGACTTCTGGTTTCTTCCCGCTCCAAGCCTCATATGGACTGAATCCATTGACTAATTTATGAGAAAATATATTCTAAATGTAGGTTTCATAGTTTATAGCATCAGCCCATAAATTTTTAGGTAGTGCTCTATCCTACAACATACAATTGGCCATCTCTTTTAATGCCCTGTTCTTTCTCTCTGCTACCTCATTTTGTTGTGGAGTATATTGAACTATGTGATGTGAAACTATACCTGATTCTGAAAAAATATGCTAAAAATCCTTATTCACATACTCTCCTCCATTAGCTGTACAAATATTCTTAATACTCTTCCTTGTTTTGTTCTCAACTAGATGCTTGAAATATTTAAGACACTCAAAGACCTCAGATTTTAATTTGAGAAAGTTGACCCATGTATATCTCGAAAAATCATCAATGAAAGTAAGAACAAACTTATCTTTACTGATTGATGGGTGTGGGAAAGGACCTATAATGTCACTGTGAACCAACTCTAGAAGTGATTTTTCCCTCCATGCTTTACCTGTGTTGAAATTATCCTCGAAATGTTTTCCTAGTACACAACATTGAAAAACTCCATCTGTGTACTGAATGTGGGGTAATACATCTACCATTCCACCCTTACTAAGATAATATAAATATTTAAAATTTAGATTCCCAAACCTCTCATGCTACAACTTGGACACTTCATTAGCATGTGTTAGAAGAGATACATAATCATATTTATGAGTGAAGTGAGAGAATGTGTACAACCTGGAATGGTGATTAACCTCACCAACAACAATTTTTGAACCATCTAACAAGTCAAAAATAATAACTGATTTCAAAGTGAACTCCACCTTCTTCCATGAACTTAAATAAGTGATTTGATATATGGAGAGAAGATTCACTGAAATATTCGGAACATGAAGTACATCCTGAAAGCATCCATGGTCTAGATCAACTCTACCCCTACCGGACACCTCTGTAGGAGAATCATCTTCCGTAACGATTGGTGGTCCCGAACAATTCTCCAAGAATCAGAAAAGTATATATGATGAGGCCATGTGATGGATAGCCCCTAAATAAAGATCCCAATAATTAGGAGAATATGAAGTAGCAAGTAATGCATGACCATTACCTCTTTCTAATGATGGATTTTTCCTTGCATTATCTGTAATACAATCCTAGAGGTGATTTTTCTCAAGTGTTTGTGCCATGAGATCTATGGCTATTTTCATGCAAGAACTCTCAGGATGGAACCCCTTGTTACAACAAGAACACTTTTTCTTCTCCTTCTTTCCTTTTGATACCTTGGAGATCAAGCTCTCATATGTGGATTTTTGTTTACCTTCCTTCTTGTTCTCTTAGTCCTTCTCACCCTTGTTCTTCTACTTATTCTTCTTTGAAATTCCTTGAGCTGTAAACGCATGGGGCTTGGAATTCTTAAGTGCCCCTATTTGGATGAACTTTGTTTTCTCATGGATAAGTGACTCCATGAAATCATCTAGGGATGGACTCTTCCATGTAGACCCCATATCTAACCTGGTAGCATGAAAATAAGAAGTGTAGACATAATACTCTGGTCCTAGCTTTGTTAGAATTGAAAAGATCATTTGTTCATATTTCTTATCAATTCCACAATCCTTAACATGAGAAAGAAAAGTATTAACATTACATAAGTAGTCATGTAGGGTATTAAAATATCTTGGATTCAGTGCATGTAGATCATTCTATTGTTGATGACCTCTTAGATTTTCTTGCTTTCCTAGAAAATCCTTCAACTTTGTCCAAACATTGTTAGGAGTCTTGAAAGTATCGACATGAAAGAGGAGATCTCGAGAAATGATCAAGCACAATATCATGTAGGATTAATCCATTCTATTGAAGTGTTTTGATTTCTCTATGGCTGGAGTAGGCTCGACCTCAGTCCCCATGGTGATATTATACAAACCCTTGCTATGAAGTAGAAGCTCTATCTTGGGCTTCCACTCTAAGTAGTTGAAGGGTATCAAGATCACTAAAGAAGATGGTTGATCCATATTTCTCTATGGGATGTCTAATATGATCTATAAACCTGCAATAAAAGTGAATACTCCCTCACAATAATGGCTCTGATACTATGTAGGATTAAACCACAATCCAAGGCCTAATTATGAGAAGGAAATACTACACTAGCTAATTGCAAAAGAGAGAGAGGAGAGAGAAAAATAGAATCAATCTTCACACATAAGAGACTAAGAAACCAACTTTGATCACAATGTATTAATTCTTGATAATGAGTATGATATATAGGACTCTCCACATGAGGAGTAATGTGCACTAGTTTGGGATTTCCATGTGTGTGCTCAAGTAAAAACAAGTAACTTCTCCCAATAGCAACAATCAACTAAAGTCAAAAGTTGCTAATAATAAAAAAAGGTTAAAAATATAGGTACGAACTTAGTGAGAAATCTACATGAAGTCAACATGCATTCCATAATAGAAAAAATCTACTAGAATATGAGTAGAATCCAAGAATGGAACTAAAGTCCTAATTGTGTGAGAATTTTCTAATTATGGAAAGTCACTAAATACGTGAAGTGAGTTAAATCCAAGTATTATATGGGTAATTTGAACTTCCCTACGAGGCTAATATTCTTACTAAAGTGCGTTCTATAGCCATGAAATAGGAAATATCTCCTGAAATTAAGGAAATGAGAATTATCTCCTGAAAAATAGGAATTTTCCTAATGGTGGATAAAAAATAGGAATTGGCTTAATGGTAGATAAAAAATAGGAATTTTCCTAATGGTGGATTATGAGCCCATGGTTTTGAAAAACCATGGTATTACATATAGGAATCCATCGGCTAAAAATAGACATGATATAAATAGACATGTTATATATAGTAGTTGTTGTGAACTTAAATAGATCTGAATACAAAATACCACAATAGTACCAAAGATTTATGAATACAATCACCACACAAGATATATGGAACAATATAGAAAACCACCACTTTATTATATCAAACCCTTATGGTACAAAAACACCATTCAATGGATCCTATTATGGAAGGGATCCTCTCATGTTCACTTGCATCTTCGAGGGGCATCTTCTAATTGAGCTAGACGCTCCAACTATAATAATTATCTCCCCCCCATGACAATGCTTGAACCCATTTATATAGTTCTACCAACCTCCTAAGAACATTATAGAGGAAGAACCTTCTAGAAGTAGAACGTTCTAAGAATTCCTCTTACATTTATTATATCTAACTACCATAGTGGGCCTCATTTAATACTATAGTGGACCTAGTCCACCTTACATTGAATGGCCTCCACTATTATCACTATGGGAGATATTACCCCCCCCTAACTACCCCTAGAGATACACTACATTCCATCCCCCTTAGGAGAGCATTGTCCCCAACACTCGTTATGAGGGTGTATAACCATATACCAAGGTCCCATGGATAAGTGTGGACCATAGTATTGAAGTTGACTAGAGAAACATTGTCCTGTGAAAATTACATATTTTAAAATGTTGATAACTTCACTTCTCAGACTTCATTTTGGATGATTTGTTTTCCTGAAATCAGTTATTTTCGAAAGAGGAACTCGGATATAGAACCAGTTTCTATAAATTATTCACCAAAAAATACATAAATCATCTAGAGTGTCGTTGCCCTATTTTTCTTCTTAAAAAAAAAAACTACAAAATAAAAAATATTTTCCCACAATTCTATCTTGGGAAAGAGATCTGATACTAATTGTTGTGAACCAAATAATTTCATAAAGAAAAACCATAGATATTCTAAGAACAATATAGAATAAAACCTCTCTTTATTATAAGAAAACCCTTAAGGTAGGGAAACACCATACAATGGATCTTATTATGGAATGGATCATCTCATGTTCACTTGCCTCTTTGAGGGGGCATCCTCCAATTTGGCTACATGCTCTCAATAAAATAATTCTCTTCCCTCCATTACAATGCTTGAACCCATTTATATAGTGCTCCCAACCACTTAAGAACATTCTAGAGGAGGAACCTTCTATAAGTAGAACCTTCTAAGAAGTCCTCTTACATTTATTATATCTAACTACCATAGTCGGCCTTATTTAATACTATAGTGGACCTAGTCCACCTTACATTGAATGGCCTCCACTATTATCACTATGGCCCCTCAGTCCCCCCCCACTACCCCTATAGCTACACTACAACAATCCTCCTAAATAGTAGAAAAAATGGAAAAAATGAGTATGACACTAAGTATGTAGTTGAGCATGTACCCCAACATTATGGATATGAGATAATTTCAACTAGAATATGCAATTCCATAAATCAAACCAATGAAAATAAATGTTATATTATTCACAATGTAGACTCTATTAGGGAGATGTAAATGCAAGAATTTTCCAACATAGACTCCATGAAATGGACTGTAGACTAATGAAGTGGTAAAAACCTTATAAAAATAAAATTTTAGAAAACCATTCCTACCTTGGTATTTTATATGAAAGGGTATTTTATATACCAAGAGTGGTAGCATGTATAAGTTTCCATTTTCAAAATGTTTTTTCCCTACCAGAGCTATATCTCATATTTTGCAAAATTTGATTATAAATTATATGTATATAAAAAACAATATTAACAATATTGGTTTCTCATCCACAGTGGGAAAAGAAAAACTATGAACTATTGCCTACATCTACCCATCATACTACTAATTTTACCATTTTTTAACAATGTTAGTCAATCTAAATATTAAGGAATATTATCCATAAGCACAAATATCTAGACAACATACAATACACCTATTACACACTCTTACTCTCAGAATAGAAAAACCCAAAATTCACAGATCGTTGGAAACGACATATAAAACCTGATTCAATAACTTGTGTAACTCGTATAAATTCCACATAGACTATCGTATAAATTTTTTCATTAGCATATTCAATTGATACTAATTAGATTTGAAATCAACACTCAACTTTTATCCATGGATAACATAACAAATGAGAGTATAAATTGCCTTGTTGAAAAGAGTTGCATTTGGAATTGGTTGGTGGATTATTGAACATGAAAAAAAATCATCTAGGTAAATTTACAATAGGGTAAATTGTGAAAGTGATTCCATTGAAAATAGAGGAAGTCAAAGATAAAGACACCTCCATTTATCACTTTGTTTCGGTGAATTTGGTACCTCAAAACCTATTCTATTTGAAGAGCTTCAAATCAACATAAAAATCTCTACATTTGTCTCCAAATTCCCCAAGTGTTTAGGGTTTTATCACCATTGTAAGTGCTAAATAGTTCAAATTTTCTCTTTGATCCATTTCTAAGCCTAATTTGCAAGCATATCCACCTTTAATAGACTTTGAGTTTTTATCCCAAACAACAACACTATATGTTGCTTTACATGCAAAGATAATGAGAAAAACTGTTGGGATATTTAGATACTTAGGAGTTAGTTAAGATCAAATTGGTCTAATGTGTCATTAGGTAAAAGTTTGTTTCTTAGTGTGTTTCTTTAGTATGCATTTGTAGTTAGTTAATCCGACGATCATGATATGTTCCCGACATAGAGTGATATATCAGATCATATTCTCCTCGATATTAATGACTACATTGATATGTGTCTTAACACCTAATTGGTCCATGATCTCAGTTTAAAGAGCATGGAGAGTCATCTCCAGATGATTGATTGTGAAAAAATCTCTTGTAAATACCTATGTAATATTTTTCTTTTGCATTAATAAATTTCTCTAAGTGGCCACATTGGTTGGGCCGTGGATGTTTCCCCACAAGGGTTTTACCACATAAAAACATGTGTTGATCTTTGACTTGGTTGTGAGAGTGGTTACTAAATGTGTTTGTCCTCTACTTGAATACCTATGTTGTTGAATATGGTATCAAAGCACATTTGATGATCCAGATTATTTTGAGAATGAAATGAAAGAAGAGATATAACAATGAAATATACAGAGATATTGCAAGAGATACAATAATATAATAGAGATATATCAAATATATAAAAAGAGGCACAAATATACAGTAATACACAATTTCTATTAATGAGTGAAATGTACAGAACTATAAAATTACAGAGTGAAAGACTCGCTAGAATGGTGGAAGCTTATCTCTGAGAAGAGATGTGATGGCTACGCTCATTCACAAGAATATGATGTTTACATTGAGGCTCTACATGAATTTTTAACATAAATAAAATCCAAAACCCGAACCCAAGAAAATCAAAATCCAAAAGGTTTGCAGGCTTCGATGGGGGTAGTTGATATGTCAACTTCCCAAGGGCATAACTTTTTCATACGATCTTCGTTTGGGGCATTTGATACCTCGTCAGAAATTTCTATTCAAGAAGTGCAACTTCCTTCGGGGGTTAGGGTATGTCGTTAACAACCTATGGCCCCAAAAAAGTCCAAAGAAACGTCATTTAGGGCCTCAAAACGACCCTGAAAGTTTGGGACTTGAAAAACTGAAATAAACAACCAAAATGGAAGAATTCTCTTTGAGCTAGTGGAATAGTTGGTTGGCCATTGATATACATCTGGATCAATCCTCCCTTAGGAAGAAATGGTTTCCATTACATTGAGTCCTCGTGGGAGATGGGGAAGCAATTGTTGAATCTGAACATTGGTGAGCTACTTGCCATGTTGGAGAAGTTGCGATGCTTAGCTTGTGGAAGGATGTCGTGAACCTAGTGTTGAAGGGGTTGGACCTTTTTAACTAGTATGACTGCATGAGATGATGGTGTGTAGAAGGAATCTTTGTTCTTTTCTTCAATCTTGTCGACATTCTTCTACTGGATAGAAAGGGCTTGGACCGAGGCTGTAGTGGTCACGGTATCCTTTTGTTCACCTTCTACCTGAATCACAAATAAGATAAACTTTTTCATATGAGAGATGATTTTATTGTACTGTTTTTTCGAAATAATAGTCGGAACTACCTTCGGTATCTTGTAGAGGTGATCCCCTAGAGTAACAATGACACTACGAAGTTGAGACTCATAAACAACATGGCTCTTCCAAATATATGGCTGGCCAAAAGAACATCACAGACATCCAGCGGGACAACATCACACAATACCTCATCCCTAAAGGGCTTGATGTCATAGGACACATGACACTATTGGCTGATACAAATATCTTATCCCTAGCGAAGCCACCCGATGTTGTATGGTTGAGGGTGTGGTGTTATTGGAAATTACAACTATTTGATGACCTTTGCTGAGATGAGGTTCTTTTGGATTTTGCTATCAACAATGAAATGCAACGGGATCCCCTTTACCCACATATGTGAATGGAAGAGGCACTCTCCCTCTTCAAGATTTTTTGTTTATTCTGGTTGGATTATTGTTGTTGTAACAATCGAAGTGGGGTCTACGTCAATGATCTGTTTCCTTCCATTCTTTTATGAATATGGATTCAAATATTTTTCTTTGATCTCGACCACCAATGAATTTTTTTAGCGACATTCATCGGTGTTGTGCTAGGGTATTTTGTGGAAATCTCACCACTTTCAAGTGTCATTCTTTTTCTTTCCCTTACCCTTATTTTATTATGACTTGGCCTGGTTTTTGGGAGGTTGTTTATTAGGGATGTATTTATCATATTTTGGTTGTTGTAAATTTGCAGACCCGAACTGTCGTTTGTTCTGGTGCTTAAATTTCTCCTTGATTTCGACAACATATCGATAAGAAACTCCTAGTGATGAGATGTTCAAAAAATCCATTTCAGTTTGGATATACCTATGTAGAGCCCCATAGTATTTCAGAACCAAATGACGCTCATAATATGTGATATCTAGCTTGGTGAGCAAGGTATGGAAGGTATTGGTGAACTCTAGAACTGCTTTGCCCCTCTCTTGATGCAACGTGGTCCATCTCATGTACTGGTTGTTGGGTCGCCAAAGTACCGTCTTTTTACCAACCTTTCACTTCACTTTCACTTCACTTTTAACCATATTCCGCTTTCCCATACCCTTACATTAAACCATTTTCATGATTACATGGGTTTTAGATATATTATTTTCCAATGCATCTATTTTAGTGTTTTTGAGTAAATTTATGATTAAATATTGGAAAAATGACATGTTTACACTTATATATGAAAGTGGAATGAGTTTCATGATTTTTATAGGTGTATTTGAAGACTCCAACCAAGTCAAACTTGACCATCAAGCCTCAAATTCGAATCCTCTTCAACCCCTTGAAGATTTGATGAAGATTTTGAGATTTACTCAAGTATCTTGGATGGATATTAATCATGAAAGAGAGATTTGTGAGAGGATTTGTAGAGATATCACTTGATAGGTGTGAGCACATGGTTGTAACCAAATGAGACATTTGTGGATCTAGGAGAGATTTGTGGATGTAAATTATCTTAAATTTTTGTATAAATAGGAGTGCCTCCTCCATTTCAAAGGGAGGACTCCTGGAGCATTGTGTCCAACTTATGATGGAATAAGAATCAAGATTTATTTTCACATCAGTTTCCATTCTCTAATTTAGATTTAGAATTCTTTAGTTTATGTGTTACTTTGTTCTTGGGAGAATTGAGCTCACTCCAAATACATCATAGTAGCATTTTCTTCTTGTTCTAATGCTTTGAATAGGTTTATATGCTTTATTGTTTTTATTAGAATTATTTGATGATCTTTATTGTTGACAGGTTATTTGAAACATTACGAGAAGAGCTCCTGTAAGGGAGCTATTGTTTTCATGCCTACAACAACTAAGCCTTTTTAAGTGTATTTATTTTCAATGCATGAGTGTTTACTTGATGATCTTGATTGTTGATAGGTTTTTTGAAACATCATGAGAGGACCTTCTATAAGGGAGCTAGTGTTTTCTTTCCTACAACAACTAAGTCTTATTAAGTGGAATGAAAGAGTTAGGATTTGATTGAATTTTCTTAGATTAGAGTTAGATGCCTACTCCTGCATATATTTTGTTGGCATCATCTTAAGCTTATGAGAATCCCTGGTTGATAATTAAATGAAAGAAATTTAAGCAATTGAATTTCCCAACACCGGTCTTCATAGTTTCCAACAGGGTAATATTTTTCCTTGATGACATCTACAAAATATTCCAAAGTGGGTTTGGCCTTGAACATTCCAGAATCTTCTGTGGAAATTTTATCACGATAATTTTCCCACCAATTTTTGTCATGGGGGAGAGCCTTAAGGAGCATGAAGGTTATCTTTTCCCTATCAGAGAAATTGTGCACAGAGAAATAACCTTCTAGTATATTTAACCATATTTCCAGAGAATCTACATCTATCTGACCTTCAAATATAGGAATATCAAAATTAACTTGTACCTTGAAAGGACCAGTGCCTCCAAAGTGGTTTCTTTATGAAGATGCATCTGCTGTTATCGATAGGCGTCAAAGGATGTCAACAAAATTATCCATCATTTCGTCCCTCTATTGTGTGAGAGCTTGCTTGAGAAATAGATTAATATAATCTTCTTCTCCCACATTTCTCTTTTCTTCCACCATGGGAGGTCGCTTGGGCTATATCTACTCAAGAGAAACTAGCTCGAGACCCAAATATTTATACCATGACCTCACCAGGGACATGCACTAAGCATTGACAAGGAGCAACCTGCTCTGATACCATTGATTCAGATTATTTTGCGAATGAAATGAAGGAAAATATATAACAATTAAATACACAGATATATTGCAAGAGATACAATAATATAATATAGATATATCAGATATATAACAAGAGACACATATATACAATAATACATAATTTCTATTAATGAGTGAAATGTACAGAACTATAAAATTACAGAGTGAAAGACTTGCTAGAATGGTGGAAGCTTATCTCTAAGAAGAAATGTGACAGATAAACTCATTCGTAAGAAAATGATGTTTACAATGAGGATCTAAAGACCTTTTTAACATAAACAAAATTCAAAACCCTAACCCAGGAAGATGAAAAGCCAAAAGGTTTGCGGGCCCCGATGGGGGTAGTTGATACGTCAACTTCCCAAGGGTGTAACTTTTGCATACAATATTCATTTGGGGCATTCAATACCTCGTTGAAAAGGTATATCCAAGAAGAACACCTTCTTCTATGGGTCAAGGTATTCTCTTGGAAACCCCTTCCCCCCCAAAAGTCCAAAAAAAATCGTTTGGGTCTCAAAACGACCCCAAAAGTTTGGGACTCGAAAAACTGAAATAAACTGTCAAAATGGAAAATTGTTCTTTATGCCATTGGAATATGTGGGTGGCCACTAATATCCATCTGGATCATTTGAAGACTCACTCCTGTTGTAAATCGAGATCGTAAATTTGTGTTGCCACATCTATGGTTTCTACCATTTCGTACATTTTTGGGCTAAGAGTACTATTAGGAGCGAATTTTAATTTCAATTAGGAGTGACTTTCGTTTCACTCGAAAATGTTTTTTCTTTCCAAATATACAATCATTTTAGATAGATACAAAGGTATAAATCATGAATACACCCCTTTTAAATTTTTGCAAAGATAATATTTTGGCTTTATTTTAGTTTTTTGTTTTTTATTTCTGGCTTGCTACTCTTTTCAATCTGCATATGATCTTTGACCCACACTCTATGTGATCTTGGAAAATTAGAAATAGAGCATAAAGGGATTTCATGTCTATGTATGCTCTTTGTTGTGCAATTTTTGTGATCTCGGCAAATAATAAATTGAGGTAAAAATTGAATTTTCCAGGTAAGCTAATTGAGATGTAACCCTTGTTGTTGTCGAGAAGAATTTTTTTTTCTTGTGTGAAAAGGGTTTTTTATGAGTACGCTCTCCAAGACTGTCTTCCACAACAACAACACCCCCAATATTCCTTTTAAACAATATAATGTGTTTTGCACTAGCTCACTTGGTTAAAAGTTTCTTTATTAATTAAGAGGTCTTGAGTTCAAGTCTATTTTTTGTTAATTTTTTTGAAAATTTTCATGCGTCCATTGTAAAATGTATTTCACTTAAATTATAAAAGTGAATCCCTATAAGTAGCTTTAATATTTTATTTTAAGTTATTTGTTTTGCATGCAACTTTCAGTTATAAAGTAACTTCATTGTAAACGTGATCCCTGCTTATTCAATAAAAGTGGGTCACTTCATAAACAACTTATTTGTAAAAGTGAGGTTATTGGAAGGAGGTGTATCACTGCGTGGACCAAATTCTACTTTCCATGTGGCTCTTTGGTTACCATTTATGCATTTTTTTAAAAGGGCATAACTTTCACATCCAAAGTTCATTTTCATTGCCATTTTTTTTTTAAATTGACTATTTTTCTGAGAGCATTCCATCCAGATCATCAATTTCATATGTTAAATCCATATTCTCTACATATCTAATATGGATTCTCCCAGTGATATTTTTCTTACTAGTGCCAACTACTTCTCATGAAAATCCCATATGGAGGATGTGTTAAGAAGTAAAGGATTGTACTGGATTACTTTGGGAAAAGAACAAGAACCTACAAATGATGACAAGTATGTCAAATGGATTAATAGGGATGATGAAGTATGTGGACCAACTAGAATGTCCATCTCTCTTTATTTAAGGTTTCATATTCAAGGACTTGATGCCCCCAATAAATATTTGTAATGTTCCCAAGACAATATGCCGGGAACATCATGTCTTGCATGGATTTTTAACTTTTACTAGTTGTGTCATTTCGTCAAACACTTTTCTTACTATGATCCTTTAGGTTGCGCTTAGGGTTATACTGATGGTTTATATGTGTGTTCAGCAATAAACAAGAAGATATAGTAATGGAACATACCTCAACCATATGAAAGGTCAACAATATGATAGACAATCCACAATACCTCAGATATGATATTATTCATAAATAGAAGAAGCCCTTGAATACAAGAATGATGCAGATCTGGAATGATCATTAGATGGATCCAATAAACACAATAAGAGATGCTACAAAACAATTTGATAAGACAATGTAAGCCTCCAAACGATGAATAACAATGAAGGCCAATACAAGAATGAAATCTGGGCCGTAAGAAGTGCCAAACCCCCAAGCTGGAAGATGCCACGCCTTACTAGAACACTGAATAGACTAAAAAATTCGTCCCTACTGCCAAAGATGTCCAAACCCTCCAGTAAATACACCAAACAATAGATCGGGTAAATGCAAGAACAACCCAAGTGCTCAAATCCTCAAAATCCCTCTCACACCCATAGATCTAACTTCCCTCCAAGGAATGGTGCACCCCCCTGGATGCCTGAAGCCCTAGATAATTCATCCTCCCTCCTAAATGCCTCCAAATGATCCACAAAACCACTAGAATGATATATCGGGGTCTGGTTACCTCACTGGTGAAGTCCCAAGCGAAATAGTGAATATCTAGGCTAGAAAATGACTTAAACCACTTTCTGAAGTTTTCTCCTCTCCTCCATTTTATCCCATGCATCTAATAAATCAAATGGCACATAAAAATCCTCCTGAATGGACTAGATCTAATGGTCAAGACCCTGCAATGAAAACCCAGGTGCTAGAATCTCTAGAAGCCCTTCCAACCACCTGCAACGAGCTTCCATCAATGGATGGTGCACCCCCCTTGTTGGAAACCTCCAATGGTGCGCCTTCCCTCTCTTCCTATGCCTATGGCTAGTGTAGACCAATCTTGGGACAATCTAGGTGGAATATTTCACCACCGAATCGTCCTCTAGGGTTTGTTAAGTCAAAACCCTCAAAACCCCCAAGGTATGGGCTCTGTAGCTAGAAGCTAGATATCAAAATGATATTCATACATGAATGAGAGAATAGAGGCCCTTGCCTCTCCTTTATACTTCCTTCTCACCTTGTCCCTCCAAAGTGACTTTCATTTATCAATTATCAATTGATTAATTAAATCACTTTTAATTAATTAATTAACCTTTTTACCTTTGGAAAGCACCTTATCTCTCCTTGTGGTTTCCCTGGCCACTGAGAGTCACTTCTCATCATCCTATCTTGTAGTGTTGTTCCTCCCAATTCCAATGAGCTATTACACTGAGAGGTTCCTCCAAGTATTATTCCCAAAATCACCTCTTCAGTGAATTTAATTAATTTATACCTCAAAATACTCAAAATCATGGAAATCATCGGAATGCAACAAAACCAAAGCCAATATGTGCAGAATGGATCATAATGATGAAATAGGATGAGCGATGCAAGCCATACCCCAAAATATCCCTCAATATCTCTTGTACTCGCTATAATCTCCAACTGGCTACCCTAGTCATCATAACATTATGTAATACCCTGATGTCCCAAAGTGGGGACATTACAGTCCTCCCTGCTAGAATATTGCTTGTCCTCAAGAAATAACTGAACCCATCCTAATATAATACCGGGGTCCCATATCCACCTATGGGACCCACAATAGGTCCCATCTAGATATGAACTATCATACAGTCCACCCCTTGGGTCCCATTTCAGGAAATGAACTGCAATACCCTGTGAAGCATAGTCCTGAAATATATCAACTTCGTGTATATCATGCACAAGACACATGGCCTCATATCAGAATGAGTCCATCCTCCAAGTCCCAACCAAGATCAACACGAACTCCATCAACTGCACATACTGGTGCCAGAATGAGGTACTGCAAGACCTCCGCGAGACACCCTCAAGTGATGTGCTCTCCTCAATACTGAAGCTCAATGGAAAGTCAAAACAAATTTCCCCTGCAAAGTTCCACTTGCCCTTGTCAGTCAGTGAAATTCCCAAACCTGCAATCCCTGTATCCCATGCTATTCTCTGTCGAAGATCACCATGCTGGCACTGCACTACGTTGACCATGCCTGACTGCTCCTTGTATATATATTGGATCCTCCACTCCTAGATCCTCAAGCTGAAATACATGTGGCAATTGGACCTATTGTCACGAAGCTGCATCTGTAAAAACATCTATGTGGAAGTAGTACCTGCCCAACCATCTCCATGTCTGGTCATGATGATCAAGAGTGAAAGATGCCTCACTCCATAGGACAAGTCCCTCTAGGCCCACTCCAAACCAACCCATGGTGGAGTATGTTGCTCTCGGGCACAACCTGGGTCATTAGGTAGTGAAACATCTGCTAACCAAATGAAATCCCAGATCTCATGGAAAACTTGGAAGTTTATCACTTCCAACCTCCTCTAACTGCTCCTGTGTGAGACTGATCACTGTCAGAATCCCTCTGTGCTCATCTACTATCACTTGGGCTATGATGCTCACCATCACACACCAAGTCTCATCTGGTTGCCTATGACGCTCCCCCTCTATCCATCTAGATGACGTAAAAACACTCATGTCAAGTGGTCTCGGTCTAGCTACTCCCCATCTCCTCATCCACTATGTATCTCTCCTCATGATGTTGTCTATGATAAAAGTGTCAGGCAAGGCTAACAGAAATATCTGCAGCTAACTGCAGGACTGTAAGATATCACATGCTTTGGTCAATCCAAGGGATTTGACTAGAAGCTCGTCCATCGGTATCCATGATAAATACTCGCCTGTAGTCATCACCGAATCCCAACCATCCAGTACAACCGGAAGTAACTCCTCCAACTGCTGGTCAACCAACCTCCATCCGTCATCTCCCATGCAACTATTGATACGGTGAAGGTGCTCTCTCATAACTATGTGTCGCTGCAAAGGAGTGAAATCTGCATGCTCCCCTAAGTGTGTCTCCTCCCTACAAGGAAATACACCCCTCTGAATCCCATCATACATCTCAGCATGTCTCTGTGAGCTATCACTCACCACTGTATGCTCTGGCATACTCATGTCATCTCTCATATACTCATGCCACATCGTAGATCCTAGGTATACTACTTGATAAACCTCTACATGAAGGTCAACCACTCTCGGAACACAATGTAAGTATCCTCAAAACAATCACTAGATCTGGAGTCCCTATGCATATGTGAGTGCTCGATTGTCTCAATGATCCTCGTAGAGGGTAGCTCCTGTGCCTCCTGATCATAGCTCTCCATACTCATCAATGATCCTGGGTACTCCTCATGCTCCTCCATCAATTGGTGCTCCTCTGCTATACCACCAACATCCTCTGGCAATGTGACTGACTGACATATCTGAGTATCCACTAACATAGATGAAGTGGATATCTGATGAATATCCTCAGGAAGCTTCTCTAATTTGGACTCTGATTCTTGAAGGGCTGTCTATGCACCTCTCAAGAATCCTCGTGTGGTATCCAACTTCTGAGTGAGTCTGTCCACCTCCAACTCCTACTCCCTCAAGGCTCTGTGATACATCTTGCCAATCCCCAGTAGGTAGTCCATGTCTTTCAACAACTTTTGGTAGTCAGTCCTCATCATAGACATTCTCTCCCTAAGGGTATGAAGGTCATCCATGGAAAATCCCTCATCTGCACTACCATGTGCCACTGATTCCCTCCAACCATAATCGGCCACCAACGCATGTGTGTCATCAAAATGCCTAGTGGATGCCATGATTATATCCTCACTGACTCTCATATGTCCTACTAGGTGGTGTGACTCCTGATCATAGTCATGTTGAGGTGCCACCTCACATCTCTCCCTACTAGTGCCATCACTGGAATCCCCAACAACACTCTTTGTAGAAGATAAAGTGTTGAAATGCCCATTGTCTACTGTGCCACTGGGTCCTCCTATATGTGACTGTATATCCTCATCAACTGCTAGCTCCCTCTGAATCACACTATAACATGTATGAGCAATTGTATCCTCCTGTGCACTCACCCTGCTATTATCGACTACGCTTGGATCCCATACAGATGTGTCTAGACACATGCTATGGTCATCCCAACCAGTAAGGAGTGCACCCTCATCATTGTAGGCTGGTCCTGGAAGTAAGTGTCCCCTCAATCTATGAGTCTCCATAACCTGCTCAACTAATGGAGTCCCCAAAAGGGGTGACTCAATCTCCTCATGTTGATATGTGAGTGTAGGATCAATTGTCTGCACGTCATATATCTCCTCCTGGATCTGTGGATCTACATGTCCATGGTGTGCATCCCTCATATATGGCTCCTCTATGCTACTTCTATCCTCATGTGATGTAGCTGTCATAGGTGTTTGGAAAGATGACAAACGTGTCATGGTCACCATAGGGAGCTCGTCATCTCTAGGTGATAACACGTGTGAATCCTCACTAGTGTCACCACTCTACTGAGGCGTAAGGTCATCAATAGTATGTGACATGTCTGCTGAAACACTGGTGCTATCATCCTGTCCATCCAACTGTCCCTCCAATGCACAAGGGTCACTATCCTCCCCAAGTGTGCAAGAGTCACTATCATCATCAGACTACTCTAAATAAGCATCTATCGCTCCATCCTCACATACCTCATCATCACTGTCATAATGCACCTCAATAATATGTTTCTTACCCTTACCCATACACCTATGATGTGGTTCCAAAGACACCTTGAAACTGTAGTAAAGTTGTGTGCTTCTAATGGGTGTGGGGTTACTCTGTGCTTCCCTCCAACTAGCTGCTCTAGCTCTATATTCCTCTATCTTGTTGACCCAAAATGTAATCTCATCTATACTCCACCTAGGATTGTTCATGGATAAATACTATTGGAATGTTACTTGAGCCCTAGTTCTCTCACTAAGGTTGTAGTAATATTCCCATTCACAACGTACAACCTCTCTAGAAAAATCCTTAATATCCATATCTTCTTATGGAAGACCCCTCAGGCTGGCAGGAGTCTAAGCTCTGATACCACTGTAATGTTCCCAAGCCAATATGCCAGGAACATCACGTCTTGCATGAATTTTTAACTTTTACTGGTTGTGGCATTTCGTCAAACACTTTTCTTACTATGATCCTTTAGGTTGCGCTTAGGGTTATACTTATGGTTTATATGTGTGTTGCAACAATAAACAAGAAGATACAGTGATGGAACATACCTCAACCATATGCAAGATCAACAATATGATAGACAATTCACAATACCTCAGATCTGATATTATTCATAAATAGAAGAAGCCCTTGAATACAAGAATGATGCAGATCTAGAATGATCATCAGATGGATCCAATAAACACAATAAGAGCTACTAAAAAATGCTCTGAGAAGGCAATGTAAGCCTCCAAAGGCTGAATAAAAATGAACACCAATACAAGAATGAGATCTGGCCCGTATGAAGTGCCAAACCCCCAAGCTGGAAGATGCCACGCACTACTGGAACACTGAATAGCCTCAACAATTCGACCCTACTGCCAAAGATGTCAAAACCCTCCAGTAAATACGCCAAATAGTAGATTGGGTAAATGCAAGAACAACCCAAGTTCTCAAATCGTCAAAATCCCTCTCACACCCATAGATCTAACTTCCCTTCAAGGAATGGTGCGCCCCCCTGGATGCCTGAAACCCTAGATAATTCGACCTCTCTCCTAAATGCCTCCAAATGCTCCACAAAACCACTAGAATGATAGATCGGGGCTTGGTTACCTCACTGGTGAAGTCCCAAGCGAAATAGTGAATATTTGATCTAGCAAATGAATGAAACCACTTTCTAAAGTTTGCTCCTCTCCTCCATTTCGTCCCATGCATCTAATAAATCAAATGACACATAAAACTCCTCCTGAATGGACTAGATCTAATGGCCAAGACCCTGCAATGAAACCCCAGGTGATAGAATCTCCATAAGCCCTACCAACCACCTGCAACGAACTTCCTTCAATGGATGGTGCGCCCCCCTTGCTGGAAAACCCCAATGGTGCGCCCTCCCTCTCTTCATGTGCCCGTGGCTGGTGTAGAACCCTCCTACACTGAGTATATCTGAACAAGAATGGTGTGGGGGAGTATTGCATCCCTGAGAACAGTCTTGGGACAAGCTAGGAGGAATCTTTCACCACTGAATCGTCCTCTAGGGTTTGTTAAGTCAAAACTCTCAAAACCCCCAAGGTATGGGCTCACTAGCTAGAAGCCAGATATCAAAATGATAATCATACATGAATGAGAGAATAGAGGCCCTTGCCTCTCCTTTATACTTCCTTCTCACCTTGTCCCTCCAAAGTGACTTTCATTTTATTAATTATTAATTAATTAATTAAATCACTTTTAATTAATTAATTAACCTTTTTACCTTTGAAAATCACCTTATCTCTCCTTGTGGATTCCCTGGCCAGTGAGAGTCACTTCTCATCATCCTATCTTATAGTGTTATTTCTCTTGATTCCAATGAGCTATTACACTGAGAGGTTCCTCCAAGTATTGTTCCCAAAATGACCTCTTCAGTGAATTTAATTAACTTATAGCTCAAAATACTCAAAATCATGGAAATCGTCGGAATGCAACAAAACCAAAGCCAATATGCATGGAATGGATCATAATGATGAAATAGTATGAGCGATGCAAGATGGACCCCAAAATATCCCTCAATAGTTCCTATACTCGCTATAATCTCCAACTGGCTACCTTGGTCATCATAACATTGTGTAATACGTTGATGTCCCAAAGTGGGGACATTACAATCTTGGGAAAATCTTGCAGTTGTGTTGGGTAAACACAATATTATTCAAGCCCACCAGTTGGAAAATCATTTAATGACTTTAAGTCCAAATTATTTTCCTTGCATTGAAGATTGATTGTCTAAGTTTGAAACACTTATATTTTTGTCTATGGAATGTGAACTAGATTTGAAGGAAGATCGATGCATATATGCTATTCTTTCTAAAATACGCAGTGCATATTCTATTTTTGTATCTACCTTTTATGCCACTAGAGAATCTCTAGGGAGTGCTTATAAAGAACCCTCTCTTGAGTCCTTTTGTGATTCTATAATTTGAGAGGAAGATAAGATTGTGCAACTTGGATTGATCAACACTGCAGGTACATCCAACAAAGCCTTAGTGTTTCAACAAAAATATAGTTCCTAGAATCCCAAGAATCAACATCCTTGCCACAAAAACAAGAAAACCAAGGGTCCCAAACCCTCTCCGCTAGCTTCTAATCCTAATGGTGATAAAGGAGAAAAATGTTAAAATAAGAAGACTGACAAACATTGGAACTTTTGTGGTAAAGATGGTCATGTAAAGTCTAAATTTTTAAGAAGATGGAAGATTTGGAAGCAACAATGAAGAAGCATAGCATCAATATTGATAGTTCTTCTTCTAACTCTTCTTCTCATGGACATGCACTTTATTCTTGTATTTTCTCCTTCAATTTAACTTCTACTTCTTATTTTGATGAGTGGATTATTGATTCTGGAGAATCTTATCATACATCTGAGGATAAATACATATGTTCTGCTCTTAATGAATGTAACAACAAGAAAATATTTATTGGTGATGATAGATCTCTTAGTGTTATAGGGTTTGTGTTGGGGTGGGCCATTTTGGTATAAAATTTGAGGAAATATTGATGAAGATAGGGATGAAGATGGAAGAATATGGAAAGGTGTGGTAATTAATGAAGAAAGTTAGGAAATAGACCAACTAAGGAGTGTGTGCTGAAAAACTTGGAAAATTAGTGTAAGGAAAGAAATAAAGTCAAAGGAAGGAAGAAAGATCAAGATCAACGAGGAAAACTGTTGGATTTTAGACCAGCCACAATCAGGAAGTTAGAGAGAGGACAAATATTATCCACCTAGGGTTATTGGGTTGGGGTTTTGGTCATTTTTGTAATAGGTAAGTAACCCATTTTTGTAATATAAATATAATATTGTGAGATAGCGAAGAGGATCGAATGATCTTAGAGCAAGCGATTTTTTGAGAGATGGTTGAAATCAAGAATTGTAGTCAAGGGTAAGGTCGTAAACCATGGGTTGTGGAGCTTACTGTGATCTTGTCATCCTCTAAGAGGAAGTATGTAGTCTATGAGGGTTATTCCATTGGACTATTAGGTGGGAGAAGAAATGTAATGTGCACGGTGCTATAACTTTGATGTAGAATAATAAAAGAGACAAGACAACCAAATATCTGTGGATGTAGCCCGGGGGGTGAACCATGGTAAATTTTGTGTCTCTATGTGGAATGTTCATGTTACTTCTCACTATTATTTTCTTATGAATGGATTAATCTGTAAGTAGGAAAATGCAGCGCACAATAGAGTAACCAGGATATTCACTGCATAATAAACCCTAAATGAATGCAACTGATTACAGAATCGTAGATCTGGTTATAATGATAGGTTGATGTAATATAATAATAGATTTGATGGGTTTTTAGGTAGAAATAATGTCTCTCATGTTAGGATATTTAGACACTTAGGAGTTAGTTAATATCTACTTGGTCTAATGTGTCGTTAGGTAAAAGTGTGTTTCTTTAGTATGCATTAGTATGCATTCGTAGTTAGGAAATCTGATAGTCATGATATGTTCCTGACGATCCGACGGTTCATACTCTCCTCGATCTTAACGACCATTGATATGTGGATTAACACCCAATTGGTCCATGATCTCTATTTAAATAGAATGGAGGGTCATTTTCCAATGATCGATTGTGAGACTCTCTCTTGTAAAATCTCTCTGTAATATTTTTCTTTGCATTAATGAACTGCTCCAAGTGGCCACGTTGGTTGGGGTTGTGGATGTTTCCCCGTAGGGGTTTTACCACGTGAAAACATCGGTGTGTTGATATTTGATCTAGTTATGTGAGTGGTTACTAAAGGTGTTCGTTCTCTGTTGGAATACCTGTGTTGTTGAACATGGTATCAGAGCCTGTTTGAAGACCTGCTCCTATTGTAGATCAAGATCGTGAAGCTAAGTTGCCTCATCTCCATGTTCTATCATTTTCGTACATTTCTGGGCTGACAGGACTCTTCCATTGCATTTGGAGCACTCGTTTCAGTCAGGAACACTTTTCGTTTCACTCAAAAAGGTTTCCGTTTGCCCAAGATACGACCATTACAGTCAAATCCGAAGGTATAAAGCCTGAATACACATTTTTTAAATTTCTGCAAAGTTTTATTTTGGTTTGATATTATTTGTTTTCGGGTTGCTACTCTATTAGATCTGTGTATTCTCTTTGCCTCGCGCCCTATGCGATCTCATAAAATTAGAAACAAATAGGAAAATGTGCATCTTTCGGGTAAGCTAACCGAGATCTAACCCTTGTTGTCATCGAGATGTGAATTTGTTTTTGTGTGAAAAGAGTTTTTTTTAGCACGCTCTCCAAGCCCATCTTCAACAACAACAACAACAAAAACAAAAACAACAAGAACAAGAACAACAACAACAACAACACCCCCAATCCTCCTTCTAAACATTACAATATGTTTTGCTATACCATTTGGTTAAAACTTGCCTTATTAAATAAGAGGTCTTGAGTTCAAGTCTCTCTTTTTTTACTTTTTTTGAAAAAGTTCATGCTAAAATTGTGAAGTGTATTTCACATCAAGTATAAAAGTGAATCACTATAAGTAGCTTTAATATTTTATTTTAGAGTTATTTATTTTCCATGCAGCTTTTTTGTTATAAAGTAACTTCATTATAAAAGTGATCCCCACTTCTCTTTATAAAAGTGGGTCACTTCATAAAGCAACTTACACTATCACGTGGTTAGTTGGTTATCGTTTATGCCTTTTTTTAAAAGGGCATAACTCTCACATTGGAAGTCCATTTTTAGTGCTGTATTTTTAAAACCACATAACTTTTCGAGCTCTTTCCATCCAAATCATCAGTTTTAGTTTTTAAATCCATATTATTTTCATATTTAATATGGCTTCTACAAGTAATGTTTTGCTTACTGGCACCAACTACTTCCAATGGAAATATCATACGGAAGATTTATTAAGAAGTAAAGGCTCGTACCGGATTACCTTAGGAAAGGAAAAAGAGCCCACTGATGATGATAAGAAATCCAAATGGGCTAATAGGTGTGACGAAGCACGTGGACTAGTC
Organism: Picea engelmannii; assembly: GCA_009831015.1. Classification (NCBI taxonomy): domain Eukaryota; kingdom Viridiplantae; phylum Streptophyta; class Pinopsida; order Pinales; family Pinaceae; genus Picea; species Picea engelmannii. The sequence goes on along the minus strand of ML787483.1, from coordinate 546,349 downwards.
GAAATGTCCATCTCTCTTGATTTAAGATACCACCTCCAAGAAACTGATGACCCTAAAGAAGCTTAGGACAAGATTGAATCTATGTTTGGTAAACTCAATATTATTTGAGCACAACAGTTAGAAAATCAAGTACTGACCTTGAGTCCAAGTGATTTTTCTTTCCTTGGAGACTATCTATCTAGGTTTAAAACACTCAGAATTTTATGTGAAGAATGTAAGATAAAAATGGAGGAAGAGCGTTGCATCTATCTTATTCCATCTAAGCTAGGTAGTGCATATTATGTGTTTGTATCTACCTTTTATTCCATGAGAGAGGCTCTAGGGAAAGCTTATGAAAAACCCACTCTTGAGTCCTTTTGTGATGCTTTGATTAGAGAGGAATATAAGCTTGTACAGCTTGGAGTGATCAACACTGCAAGTACCTCCAACAAAGCCCTAGTTGCCTAGCAGAAAGATAAAACCAAGTATCCCAAGAAGCAACATCCTTGCTACAACAACAAGAAACATAAGGGTCCCAAACCCACTCAAACAACTTCCGCTCCTAATGGTGACAAAGGGGAAAAATATAAAAGTAAGAATACTAACAGACATTGCAACTTTTGTGATAAAGATGGTCATGATGAGTCCAAATGTTTCAAGAAGATGGCAGCTTTAGAAGCAATGATGAAGAAGCACAACATTAGTATTGATTCCACTTCTTCTTCTTCTTCTCATGGACATGCACTTTCTTCTTCTAGTTTCACCTTCAATACAAATTCTACTTCTACTTCTACTTTTGATGAGCGACTTATTGATTTTGGAGCATCTTATCATATGGCTAAGGATAGAGCCATATTTTACACTCTAAATGAATGTAACACCAAGAAAATATTTGTTGGTGATGATAGATCTCTTAGTGTTGAAGGATCTGGAACATTTCAAGTAGAAAATGGTCATTTCAATGATGTATTATGTGTTCCAAGTATTTCTTGTAACCTTCTATTAGTATATCAAATCACTCATTCAGATGAAGGTAAAACCGTAGAGTTTTCACCTCACCAAGTTGTAATCAAGGATCTAAAATATCCTAAGCATGTTCTTGCAACTGGAATTGCTGATGATATTACCAGGTTGTACAAATTTGACAACTTTGGGTCATCATATTTTTCATCAGTTTTTGTTGCTCATAGTTATGACTTGAACAAACTTTGGCATGAGTGGTTTGGTCATCTAAATTATCTCTCATTGCAACAACTATGTAATCAACAGATGGTGACTGGTCTTCCTGTTGTTTCATGCAGAGATGATGTTTTTGCCGGTTGTGTTCTCATCAAACATCATCGAGACAGTTTTGACAAATGTGCCTCTTGGCATGCCTTGGGGGTCCTTTGTAGCTCGTTCACAGTGATTTATGTGGTCCACTTTCTTCTCCTTTTTCTGGGTGCAAGTATTTCTTAACTTCCATTGATGACTTTTCCAGACGTACTTGGGTTTACTTCTTAAAACTTAAGAGCGAAGTTTTTGACAAGTTTTTGGCCTACAAGGCCCTTGTAGAGAAGCAATCTGGACATCAAATTCAAAGGTTAAGAATAGATAATGGAGGCGAATATGTGAACAATAATTTTACAAGTTATTGCACTACACAGGGAATCCAAATGCAACACACTGTTCCATATACACCACAACAAAATGGTGTTGCTGAGAGAAAGAACCATACATTAAAACAAATGGCTAATTGTATGATCCAATCTAAGGGATTATGTAATATACCAGATATAAAAAGTATGCTTTACATGAATAAAATGCTAGAAATGGCAGAATAACAACAATATAACCAGAATAATCACCACAATAACACTGAAATGATATGAGAATAACAATAAAAATAACACTTTGATTCCGAGAGCAATGTTCATGGGCCTCTTCGAGGGGGAAACCTCTAGTTGAGAACATCTCTATTACAATAATCTCCAAGCTAGGGTTCTCATACCCTCGACTCCTATTTATACTAAATATGTCTATCAAAAGAAGCATCTAGAGGAAGATCCTTCTAGAAGCGGAAGCTTCTATTAGGTCTTCTTACATACGACTTGTTCTATTTTATTGCAAGGCCTTATTAATATTGACCTTTATTACATCCAAATATATTGTTCTACCTATGTGCAGGTTAGGACCCTAACATGTCCTCCCCCTTAAAAACAATCTTGTCCTCAAGGTTGGAGATGTGGAAATTGTTGTAGAATGGTAGCTGGTTCCCAAGTGACATCTGTTGGAGTTGTATCTTTCCACTAGATTAACACTTCCTTGATGGTTCTCTGACACAGGCGATGCTCACGCTGGTCCAAAGCTGCTTGTGGTTGTAGCCAAATGGATCCTTCTTCGGCTAACTTAGGAAGGTTGGTTTGAATTTGGCACTTAGTTCCGATCACCTTCTTTAAGCAGGACACATGAAAAATAGGATGTAGATTTGAATGATTGGGCAAAGCTAATTGATAGGCCACTTGCTCGACACGCTTGAGAACTGTATAAGGACCATAAAATTTGGGTGCTAGCTTTTGACAATGCTTGGCCTTGAGGGAATTTTGCTTGTAAGGTTGCAGGCGAAGAAACACCTAATCCCCTTCTTCAAATTGACATTTAGAGTGACCTTGATCTGCTTGTTGATTCGTGCGATTTTGTGCCATGACCAAATTCTCTTTGAGGATATGGAGAATAGCCTCTCGAACTGTAAGTGTTTGGTCAACTGCCTGGACCTTCGAGACACCCGGTAAGTATGAGAGAACTGAAGGTGGATTCTGTCCATATACTGCTTCAAAAGAAGTCATGTGTGTAGCTGTATGGTATGAAGTGTTGTACCACCATTTAGCTAGGTGTAACCATTGAGCCCACTGATTTTTCTTTTCCGAGGAAAAACACCTCAAATATGTTTCCAAGCACTTGTTGACAACTTCTGTTTGACCATTAGTTTGGGGATGATGAGCTGTACTGAGATGCAATTGGGTGCCTTGTAGCTTGAACAATTCCTTCTAAAAATTGCTTGTGAAAGTGGGGTCGCGATCAGAAAGAATAGAGTGTGGCATTCCATGGAGCTTGAAGATTGGATCCATGAAAATTTGAGCCACTGTGGATTCTATAAACAGGTGTTGAAGAGCGCATAAATGAGCATACTTGGAAAGGCAATCAACAACCACCATGATGACTGATTTATTTCTTGATTTGGGTAAGCCTGTAATAAAATCCATAGAGATGTACTTCCGAATAGCAAGTGGAATCGGGAGCGCTTGTAGTGTTCTAAGAGATTTGACTATTTCTCCCTTGTTGCATTGACACACATCACATTCAGCCACAAAATTACGAATGTCCTATTTCATACCATCCCCCAAAAAAGAATGTTTGACCCTGTCATAGGTTTTGGTGAACCCGGAGTGCCCCATTGTCGGTGTAGCATGAAGCTCAGAAAGTATAGTGGATTTAAGATTTGATTGTTTACTTAAATACAAACGACCTTTGTATCAAAGCTCATCATGAAGCCAAGAGTACCCTGGGGGAGCAGGAGCACTGGACTGCAATTGTTGGATCAACTGAAAACTTTTGGGATCTTATATCCATTCCTGGCAAACAAATTGGAGCCAATCTGGTACAATGAAGGAAAGAGAAAAAAGGGATCCTTCATCTTCATATTTGTGGGAAAGTGCATTCGGAACCACATTTTCTTTGCCTTTCTTGTAAATGATCTCATAATCATATCCAAATAGATTAGTTACCCATTTTTGTTGCTTTAGGGAAGAAATGAATTGTTCCAAAAAATACTTGAGGCTTTGATGGTCTATCTTAATTTGGAAGCATTGCCCCAATAGATAAGGGCACCACAAATCAATGACATGTGGGATAGCCAACATTTCCTTTTCATAGATAAATTTGCCCAGATTTCTTTCAATTAGTTGCTTGCTGGTAAAGGCCAAAGGCCAACCCTCTTGCATAAGGACAACACCAATTCCTTTCCCTGAAGCATCACATTCCAAGACAAAGGTATTTGTGAAATGAGGAAGGTCCAGGACTTTGGTGGTGCACATGGCCATATTCAAGGTTTGAAAATCTTGAGTAGCAGCTAGAGTCCAAGTGAAAGAGTTCTTTTTTAGGAGAGCAGTGAGAGGTGTTGCAATCTTTCCATAATTCTTAACAAACTTGCGATAATATCCTGTTAAGCCCAGAAATTGATGCAATCTTTTGAAAGTCTTTGGTTGAGGCCAGTCTTTCATAGCTTCAATCTTTTTAGGATGCACCCTGACACCATCCTTGAAGACCAGATGACTCAAGTACTCTACTCTTGAGAAGCCAAAATCACATTTAGACTGTTTCAGGAAAAGTTGGTGCTGAGAGAGTAGATGGAGAACTCGATTCACATGAGCAAGATGTTTTGTCCAGGTCTTGCTATAGATGAGGATATCATCAAAGAAAACTAAGACAAAATGATGGAGAAAAGGACGGAAGACATGATTCGTGAGGCTTTGAAAGGTGGAGGGGGCATTACACAAGCCAAAGGGCATGACCAAAAACTCATAGTGGACCTCATGAGTTCTAAAGAAAGTCTTGGGAATGTCTGCCTCTTTCATACATATCTGGTGGTAGCCCGAATGAATATCAAGTTTAGTAAAGAATTGGGCGCCACTCAGTTCATCCAGGAGGTCATCAATGACAGGAATGGGAAATTTGTATTTAATGGTAAGTTTGTTGAGGGCACGAAAGTCAAGAAACATTTGCCAAGAACCTTATTTATTCATGACCATGACCACGAGATAAAAGTAGGGGCTCATACTAGGGCCAATAATGCCTGCATTAAGAAGTTCCTGGGCCATTTTCTCAATTTCATTTTTTTAGGAAAAGGGGTTACGATATGGATGGATATTGGGAGGAAGGATTCTGGGTACAAGGGGAATGGAATGATCATGAACACCACGTGAAGGAGGGAGTCCCTGGGGAGTGGAAAATACCACTTGATGTTTAGAAAGGATGGCTTGGAGGTCTTGCAGCATCGAGAGTGTTTCTGTTTCTTGGATGGCATGGAGTTGAGTAATAACACCAGAATGACCCTTTTTGAGCATCTTTTCCATGCGATGGGAACTAATGATCTCAGGTGACCCATCGGTGATACCTTGGAACTTATATTGGTGGCCTTCTTGGTCAAATTGCATGGTTAATTCCTTAAAATCCATGAGAATGGGACCCAAAGTCCTTAGCCAGTATGCACCCAACACAATGTCACACCTGTTAGCACTTGGTAAATTTCCTAGAGGTTGAAAAAGAAGAAATATACAAAGGTAACTTTATCCAACCAATTTTAAAGCTTGGATCCAACCCTTCCAACTTTAGAGAGGGATCTCTCTTTATGAGTTAGCTATGTTTCCAATTTTAGATATTAGGCTAGGTAAAGAAATAGGTAGGTTTTGTTGTCAAAATGTTTTTTGAATTGGTTGAGACAGTATACACCTCCATTGGGCTATGGGGTCTGTGTTATAATAAACATGAGATACAAACTAGAAAATCAAAGGAAGATTTCTACAGGGAGAGATAATATACTCACTAGATCTTTTAGTAGCTTAAATGATGGGCAGAAGAAAAGATGAGTAAAATAAATTCAACTAAGAAGCAATTAAGAATTCCTTAATTGAAAACACCAGAAGATAAACACTAAAATATTTCGAGTTGGAAACAGGGTATCCAAGATAAATCCTGCAACATTCGTTACTCTTAAAGATTAGACTTAGAAAACAAGATGATCACAAAGAAAGAATAACATTCAACTTAGAGAGTAAACACCACCAGTGAACACACGCAAGAATCCTGTAAAGTGCCTCCTTTTTATTAAAGGTAGATCTCTTCAAAAAATGTTACAGTCTGATAGAATTAGGGTGTGAAGATCAAAAACACCCAATACTTCGAAAGGTGAAGTATTTATAACTCAAATTACAAACGTTCCTGTCATAATTGATCAGGACGTGCTAATTCTATTTTTAGCCAAACTAATTTAACTAATCAAACTGCTTGATGACTTGGTGCAATTGCACGCAGAATTTCTGGGTAGACCGTTGATGAAGCCTTTACACAATCTCATCTGACTGGACAGGTGACTGGACCTGGACAACTCATCTTCTAATCGAGCAGATCACAGAGTTCCTCCCATCGGAGATGACTAGGAACAGTGACTTTGAGCAGTCTTCGATACACTTCGTCCATTTATGTATACTTGGCGAATGTAGGCTTAGTGAGGAATATGTATCGAATCTCGTGTTGGATACTGATGTCCAACTGAAGGGTATCCAGGAATGATTTGCTGGTGATGCTCCCTTATATGCCTGCAAACTTTGAACTGTCCTTGGACACCTCAGCCAATCTCTTCTTGTAATCCAGAAGTGTCATTAATTTAACATTAATAACCTTTAGACCAGGTAAACCTTTCTTTTGGAGAGCCTCAATCTTATTGAAGAACCTTTGTACTCCCTGTTCCATGCTCTGAACGTTTTCTTCTAGTTGAACCATTAATCCTCTCTTGGTCAAAACTCTTTTGACCTCAAGGATGGTCTCTGTTCTGTCTTCTATCTTCAACTCTTCTAGCTCTTCTCTAGTCTTTGAATTGAGGAATTTGATGATATCATTTTCCTGAGTTGGTCTATCTCCCAATTCTACTCTGATCTTCTCAATGGCCTATTTTCTCCTCTGGACCAACTCATTTTGCTCAAACATAATTTGGATCATGGGCCATATCTCATTTGTGGACTTTGTGATTTCTGTCCATACATTCTCTTTGACCTCAGCCAAAGTCTTCCCTGCCACTGTTTTCTTTTGGAGCTGTTGTAACTCCTACTTGAGCTGTTCTGTTACCTGCTTTTCTTTGGAGAGACTCGTATGGAAGGAAATTTTGAGTTCCTGGAGGTTCTCAACTTCCTTTTTCAGCCTGTTGATCTCTGTCTCCTTCACCTGCGAGTCCTCTGTGGGTGGGATTTTTAGTTGTTTCCTCAAAGAGGCGATGTCTGCATTATTCTTCTTTATCATCTCCTCTGCAGCTTTGACGTTCGAAGGATCATAGCCGATCTTGAGGACTAGATCCTCCAAAGTTTTAATTCGATTATCTTTTGTGAAGGATGAAATCTTATCCAGCTTGAGTTGTGTTTGAGCGTTGTTGAGTGACACCTGCAATTTTGCCGCAGAAGCAGAAGCATGCGCCAATGTATGGAATACCATCTCCCCTGTCTATTTATGCAGATCCATCTGATCTGCTGGGTGCACGTCCTTCATCTGTAATTCGAAGGTGGCCCTCTTGTAGTCTGTGATTACCTTGGGGTCTGGTACCTGCGCCTGGAGGAAGGCCATGTCCATCCTGCCCTTTTCTGTGTCAAATGCAGACAACAGCCTATGCTACGCAGTTGATGTCTGCTTCCGAAAATGAGCATAGGTACTGCTGGTAAGAGTCTGATTCTTTTTCTTAATCAGCTCGTACTTCTAAAAAATGCTCAACTTGGGCCCAGTCTTGCCCGACTGAGTGTCCAGTGGGGAGTTTGTGGATTTCTTTGGCATTGTTGGGGTGATGTCTTTATGTAGGCTTGAGCCAAAAGATGGAATGACAGACTTGACCACTGTGGTAGGCGGGGCTTCTTTCTCCCTCGTAGGGCCGGGAACTGTGGTTGTCTTGGGCCTCTTAGTGTGCAACTGGAACTCTTCGGACGACACCTCCGTGACAGGCGGAGATGATTCTTGTCGAGGCCTTTTTTCCTTAGGGACCTGTGGTGTAGTAGTTGGTGGCACAGTGGTCGGGGGAACCTGTTGTTCCACTTCGATCAAGGTGTCAGGCACCCACACTGTCTGATTGGCGAATTTTTCAATCTTGGGCTTGGACTCATGAACATATGGGATGTTTTTATTTTTCACCCGCATTTCTGAAATGATCCCGCATGGATCATAGTGCCATGGAAAACTCATAAAGAACTTCATTTATTTCAACATTCTGTCATCTTCTTCCCTGGCACCTTGACTGTTGCAGATGAAGGAGCTAATCTTCTCCTTGATTCGAAGCTGTTGCTTTTTCTTCAATGATACGAAATGAATATCATCTGAATTCATGATCTGCCTTATGTATTCTAAAGAAAAGATTCTTACCAACACATATTTGGGCAGCTTGTAGGGTGCCAACTCGCAGCCGAACACTCTGATCCCGGTGTGGTTTTGATACAGGTACCAATCCCCAGTCTTTGTGTTGTCCGAGAGATGCAAGATTCTCTGGACTTCGTCGTTTATTCGAGGCTCGGGCCTGCCGCTCAACATGCTTACCACAGGGTGGTAGAACAGATTGATGAATGCTTTGAAGTTGTATTCTGTGGAGTTATGCTTCAACAAAGAGGTCCATGCTCTGACTGGCTGAGGCCTTCCATCTGCGACCATTTTCTGCATGGAAAAACTAAATTTATCTGCTTGATAGAAAACAAACATGTAGGCCAATATAGACGAGTATCTGAACATGCCTTCCGTGCCAAAATTCATGAACTGTTCGTGAATATTGTCGGCCAAGAAGGTGTTGAAATCAAACTGTGTGGTGGGTTTTTCATCAGTGGAGAAAATGGATAGAAAACCCAAAATGGGCTCATCTACCCACTGGTTGGAATAGTATCCTAACAGAGCAGAAAGGGAGGAAATGACCTGGTTTCCCTTGGTGGAGAACATGGATGACGGGTAAGGGGGATTTGTGGAAGGGAATTGAGCGGAGGTGGGAAGGAAAAGCTTGAATATTTGAGCTCTCTGGGGAAAAGTCATCTTCTGATACAACTCTGTAAGGATTTCTAGGTTGAAAGGAGACGTAGAGTCAGCACGAGGAATTTGCATCATTTGGTCTATGTCTTCGGGCATGATGAAGAACAAGGTGTCTCCGGATGAGGAGACGACTGCCCTCTGTTCGAGAATATAATGAGCTTGGAATTTAAGGGCGAATTTGGGAAAATGGTGGATCTGGGGAAAAAGGTAAAGGGGTAAATTGGACTCCCAGAGTCCAATTTCATCGCTCTGGTCGAGGAAAACCTCCCTAAGCCATGATTGGAGGTCTGAGAAATCGAAATCGCCTTGGGTATCTGCGATCAATCGATCTTTGTCGACCAGTGGAATCTTGTCCAGGTCGACAGGAGGCGAGAGAAAAGGATTTTCCTCTCCTTCTGCTTGTCTGGGCTTTGGTGCCATCTCTACAACAATACCTGCAATAAACACAAAATTAGTGGGGTCAACTGACTGTGGACGAGGGCGACGGAAATGCAATGGAGGAGTAAGAGGTAAATTTTCTGGTGCGATGGGTGAATAGTGAATGTAGGGGGAATAACGATAGTTTTATTTAAAACTGGGGTCGATTGAGCATGGGAGATAGGTCAGCATGATAACGGGTGTGTTATCCCGTAATAAATGGACAATGGGCCACTTGGGGGTGAGATGGCAGGTGACGGTGGCCGAAACATACAGACGAATGACGTGGCTGCTAGGGATTGGAGGTAAAAGTCGCAATAAGGGGCTGGTCATGAGTGAAAAGGGGTAGGGGACTGACAGCAGTTATGGGATGGGACATAACTCGGGAACAAGTGGAACAAGTGGGAGATGACGTCCATAAGTGACAGGGGCTGTCAGATAGCAGATGGCGACGGGACTTCGAGACCAATAGATTTGTGCCACATGTAACTAGGGGCCCGCCAGAGGAGAATAACCATTCCAGACCCCCCCCCTTGGTTAAAAGTAGATCGTCAGGGGGGGTTTGAAATCCAATTAGGGCCATTGATCTACGCGCCCGTTTCCTAGCCGCAGATCTTAGCACGCCATTTATCACTCATTCCGGACCCCCCCCTCGGTTAAAGGCAGAACAGACAGGGGGGTCCAGAATCCAATCTA
>ML787483.1:488519-526198 GCA_009831015.1 Picea engelmannii | reverse complement strand
TTACCCATCCGCCACGACAATGGTCTAGAACTACTTTCTAACTTCAAACAAACCTCAGCCACACACATCGCTGACCACATTCATGAGTGGCGTAGGCGACGTAGTTTGTGTAAAGCAGAAACCACCAAGCAACAATGTCTCGATTGGTTTCTTAGATCACTTCTCTCTCCCCTTGGTAAGGATGTAGCTTCTACCTTCCCTCAATCTAAAGAGGAAGTCATCATTAAGGCCCAACAGTATGACCTCATCTATGCATAGTCAGGGTACTTATACATGGTACTTCCTGATCTTCCAAAACCTGTGCCATTTGGCCAAGACAAACCTGGGATGTCTCACTCAGCAGATGGACTAATAGGTGCCACCACACACCATGGTCCACAACCCCAACCACCACCGATGTATGGAACACCTCAATACCTGCCAGCATATGGGGGCACTTCTTATTACCCCCCACCCCCTTATCAACCGCCATACCCTATTGCTATACCCCCACCCATCAGTGGCCCACCACCGACACCTCCCATACATCCACCTATTCCCATAAACAGTGGTACTCCCTCAACATTTTCTTATAGTACTATTGAAAGAACTACGCCTTCCTATGTACCTTACAGATCGGTACCACCACAAAATCCTTACTTCCCATTCCATGGTCCTCCACAACCCATGGCTCCCCCACATCCACATGCAGGGGTAAATTTTGTTCAACCTTCTGCTGCTCAACAATACCAAAATTTTGAACAGTTGAATACAGCCAACCCAACTCACCCATTGAACAATGCCAAGAAGAAAGGATGAAACAGGAATAACAACAACCCAGGTCAAGGTAGGAATCAACCCCCATAGCACCAACCCACTGGGGGTAACCAGAACCAAGGGAACCAAAACCCCCAAGGGGGAAATAACAAAAAATGCCAAGGGTGAAATAATGTTAAAACCATCTTCCCTTGTGTCCTTTGTGGTGAGTTTGGTCATTACACTCACCATTGCCCCCAGATTTCTGATTTCAAATGGTTGAAAGACTCAGGTAGTCTTCCCCATTCCCCTGCACAACCTACACCTCAGTAGGCACCACAACAATATGTGCAACAACCCCCTCCCGCCATGATACAAAATCCTATTCCACATCAAGGTACGATAAACACCCAACAAGACACACAACATCCCCCACCTCAAGGGGGACAATACCCAAACCCTAACAAACCTGCAGAGCATACAATCCTCCTCACCAGTGAGGAAGAAATCCTTTTGCAAACCCGTAATTGTCAGTATCATGCATCCGTTGAGTCTACTCCCATCTCTTTAGAGACAAACCCTACACCAACGGGACTCCCGTTGCTAATCCCTCGCCCTTCCGCCGAACCACCACTACGCATCCCTCACATACCCTTGCGTAGGAATGTCCACAACCCACAGGCTAGGGCAGCTCATAACTATAGTTTGGTAGACGACTTAGCACAATCCCCAGCTACCATGTCAGTATTGGAAGTCCTCTAGACTTGTCCTACTCAATGAAAATCACTACTTTCCGCCTTGGGGGCAATTGACCCTATAGATACTCGACTCATCACTTTTGATCTTGATAGCGGTGAACCTCGTCTTCCCACCGTGATCGCTTTTCAAATACCAATAAAAATACGGAACATCACAGTTCATCGGTGTATCATCAATGAAGGTGCCTCTACGTGCATCATGTCCAAAACCGTATGGCAGAAACTTGGTTCCCCGGAACTCATTCCCTCTGCCATCACATTACGAGCTTATGACAAACGACCATCATCTCCTGAAGGGCTCTTCCAAAATGTCCCCGTTGAAGTTGAGGGTAAAACTATTCTCATAGACATCGAAGTTATCGACGCTCCACTCGATTACAATATCTTGCTGGGTCATAGCTACATGTATGCTATGAAGGAAGTAGCATCTTCCGTCTTTAGGACCATGATGTTCCCTCACAATGGGAAGATCGTGACCGTCGACCAAGTCTCACATTATGAGCCTAACCCCTCTGCCAATCTTGATAACATTCTTCCTCTCATCCACACCAACCAAGACGCATATCCCCTCGTCGAGATGGGTCCTGGGATTTTTAAAGATCCATCCTTGTTAGGGACGTACCATGGAGCACCACCACTCCTTCATCCTGCTACTCAAGTATGCATCATCTCATCTAACGGAACTCACAAAGAGGATGCTAATCCTCCTTAGGAGGCTTCAGTCATTCCTAACGTCTCAATAGTCGCAGAACCACTCCCACCGGAGCCTTCTTCACAGTCATCGACCGCAAACGTCCATGAATCCACATCCCCTCAATGGCATAGTCCCGTCTGGGAGACAGTTCCCCAACCCCTCACTCAAGTTCCATTCTTTTACCCTCCACCTGATATAGAAGCTTTCCAGGTAGCCACAATGCTCACATTACCTAATATGGTGTTAGCAATCCCAGTGTGGTATCTACATCCACCTGAGATGGTCCCTCGACCATCCCTTCCCCCACAGGAAGGACTCCCCATGACGATTCTCGTCCTAACCCCCACTACCCCCATACTCCCTAACCCCCCTGCTACAGTTGGGGGTAGGAGAAAGAATAAGGAGCCCACTGCTCCACTTCCTATACGCATCCCACCACCTTGTGCACTATGTGAAAAGGAGGGACATCAAACCAACAAATGTCCCTCACTATCGGAATTACGGAATTTGATTCCCCTCAATCAAACTCCCACAACACCTGTCACTACTGCTAGTCCCACTACTACCACCACCCCTTCTAGTAGTAAAGGGTTGAGGACCAAATATGCTTGTGCTATATGTTCATAGTACGGCCATTATACCCATCATTACCCAGCACTGCCACGCTTCCGGTAAACGTTAGCCGTTGTACACCAAAATTTCCAAAACAACCCACGCCCTGCTACGTCCTCTCCAACAAATATCACTGACATATTTTATGTCACCACTTCAGTCAATGAATGCATGAGATGCCCTTGCTCTCTCTACGATTCATTAGCTCATTTTACATAACTATGTCCTATGATCCTTGCATACAGACAATGTCAATTGGCCCTGCTTCACCAACCCGCAGAGGCGATAGTTGATATTACTTCATTACTCGAGGATCTTCATGTCATTTCTACTGACCCCGAGGCACTCCCAACACCTCCATGGTTCTTAAATGACGTCTCTAAGGATTTACCCCACAACCCCCCCAACTCTCCTGCTCATTCCCCTACAGACACTCTCCACCCAACCACCACGGGTACCCCTCAGTTCTTCAATATATGGTTCATGTCGAGTAAACCCTCACCATCTCCTGGCCTTGCTCCCTCTACTTCTCCATCAGGGGGCAACCACACTGTCACTGAGATCACTCCTCACGACCCTATGCAATACTTGCTCAGTCGTCGACAAGTTAACGGCAAATTCGCTCGATGGATCGTTATCCTTCGGGAGTACGACCTCGAGTTCTCAACACCTAAGAGTAAGAAGGCCCTCATTCTTGCTGAACTTGTCATGACCCTCCCCTCTGACACCCCCAGTGCCCCCGTCAACACCGAATTTCCTGACAAACATCTCTTTTACATCGCGTCAGATGATCCTTGGTATGGCGACCTTCTCATCTACCTATGAACTCAAAAGTTTGGTAGCCACCTATCACGAGATGATCGTCGGCGTATTCGCCATCAGGATCCCCACTATCTTCTCATCGGAGACATCCTATACCGGCGGGGCGTTGACACCATTCTTCGTCGATGCCTGACTATTGATGAGGCTGATAGAGTCTTAAACGACTACCACAGTGGCGCATGTGGGGGCCATCTTTCGAGTATATCCACTTCTCAAAAGATTATCCGAGCTGGTTACTTTTGGTCTACCCTGTTTCATGATTGCATTCATGCCGTGAAATGATGTGAGAAATGTCAGCTCTATGCCAACAAAGTCCGAGCTCCCCCCACTCTTCTTCACCCTGTCATTACTGCGGGCCCTTTTTGTAAATGGGGCATCGAATTTATGACTTGTAATCCCCCCTCCAACAATGGTCACAAATACATTGTTGTCGCCGTTGATTACTTCACCAAATGGGCCGAAGCTATTTCCACTTTCAACAACACCGCTGACACTGCAGCACGCTTTTTATTTAACCATGTCATATCCCATTTTGGCGTACCACTCCAACTTGTTTCCAACCATGGGAAACACTTCGAGAATGAGATCTTCGTTGAACTCTCATCTCGGTTAGGCTTCTCTCACGATTTTGCCTCACCATATTACTCTTAGTCAAACGGACATGTCGAGGCAGATAACAAAGTCCTCAAGACCATGTTATAGCGCACAATTAATAAACATAAAACCAATTGGCATCATATGTTATTTTCTGCGCTATGGGCTTATCGAATGGCAGTAAAGACCACTACTGGTTTCACGCCATTTCATTTAGTCCATGGGGCCAAGGCAAATCTTCCCATCGAGTGCGAAATTCCCACCTTATGCACCGCAATTGAGCTATTACCTGACACTTCTCCAATGGAGCAGCGCTTGCTGAACTTGGAATCTCTGGATGAAGATCGTCGATCTTCCTTACAGAACAACGAGGCAACTAAAAAACGATCCAAGGCTACCTTTGATCGCCATGTCAACCTTCGCTCATTCCGCGAAGGTGACCTTGTCCTGGCTTATGATATCACTCATAATACCTTTGTCCATGACAAATTCGAATCACTCTGGCATGGCCCTTACATTATCCAACATTGCCTCACCAAAGGCGCATACATCCTGGCCTCTCCTGAAGGCCTCTCTCTCAAAGAACCCGTCAACGGGTTGTATCTCAAGAAATTTTATGCTTAAAAGTAGTCTTTCTACTTTAGGTTATTTCTTTTCTAGTGTTTTTAATATTTTTTCTCCTCCCCTCTCGTCTAAACTATCCATTGTGCTATTGACAGATGCTTCCTCCTCCAGCCTACCACATTGGTTATGCCGACGACACCAACCGTTGGACGCAAAATCTCGCTTCAGCTGCTTGGGCTTTATACACCCCCTCACATGAAATGCTACATTCAAGTGGCATATGTTTGGGGCCAGCAACCAACAACCAAGCCGAATACACTACGGTCATTGGTCTCCTGGCCGACGCCCAGCGTCATCACATTCATCACCTTAGCATCTTCCTTGACTCTCAACTAGTCGTTCTCCAGCTCAACAATGTTTATCGTGTATGCGATCCGTGCCTCTTTCGCAAATACCTGCAGGTTAGACTGTTATCTCGACATTTTGATTCCATTACATTTACACATATTCCAAGACAATTGAATCAAACAACAGATCAAATAGCTAACATGGTGTTAGATTGGCATATATCACATCAAGCTACACATACATAAACATCTCATAAATCCTATCACAGCATATATATAGAATAGACATCAGCAAAAACATTAACAAAAACATGTAGACAACATCAAGATTTCAAAATATGTATACTCATGTACATATAAAAGGCCCATTAGGCCATCCGAATGTTTACATACAAAAATACATGTATCTGCAGGTCAATGCAGCACCTCGGTACAAGAACCGGCTCACCAGCCTATAAACAACAAAAATGTACATCATACACCACTCATGGGGCCTCTATCGCCCCACCACCTGCTCCTCCCTCAGGAGGAGGTGGTGGCCCACCACCACCTGCCCCAGGCGGTGGTGGAGGACCGCCCACAGGACCCTCCTGCCCCGGTGGTAGGCATCCACTAGTCATCGTCGCAAGCACTGCTGCTCGCCGCACTATGGCCCACCATGGTGGCAGCACCACCACACACTTCTCCAAGAAGCTCTCATCCTGGATATGCGTCCACATTCCCTCAGGAACATCCTACAACATTGTCTCCAGACAACGACGTATATCATCAAAATCTACTCTGACCGTCGCCGGAGGAGCGTGTGATGGCCCCACACCAGGGTCATCGAACCGGCGCCTCCTCGTTGCCCTCTCGGGCTCAGCAGGTCGCCCCGCGGCATCCTCCCGTCGACGTCTCTCTCCCTGTGGTCATCTCTCCGACTCTCGACGAGCCGATGCTCTCTACATATCCACCTCTCTTCCGCGAGATGCCACATATGCACATACACAAAACAACAACACAACAAATAATATCAACATCTATATCATATACATATGGACTGATATCTTAAAAATGAAAATATAAATCAAAAAAATACACAATACCAAACGTACCTCGATGGTCAAACACCTCCCCTGGAGGCAGCACCATGTTCAGGTCACCTCGAAAGTCAACCCCAGCATAGGGTTACCGAAGTACTACCTACGACATCTGCCACCATATCTGTGTCGTCTCTACCAAAAAGAAGTGGCCACCATCGCCACCACCGTGGCAAACCAAAACTGTCGACCACCACCTCAATTACGGTTCTCGTGCCCCCGACATCTCTAGCAGAACCCTTGGGCGCAACATCGGCACCCTCTCCAAAAACCAAGCCACTTATATGGACCCAAAAGCAAACTCTCCTCCATCAATGGAACGACAGTGGTCCAACTGTGCCACCATCTTAGCATGCAGCGTCAGTCTCCAAGTGAATTGTTCACCATCCAACACTCTCTCCAGCACCAACAGCTGGCCACCACTAATCCGCTGGGTCAACAGTGACCCGTATACTCGTACAATCATTGCCGCTATACAACGATTAGCTAGGGAGTCGATAGCACTGATGCTCACCACAGTCCCAGACATGAAGTCCCGACCTGAGCAGTATCTCTGGCCAATCTCGGCTAGCGGAATGGTCCTGGGAAACACCGGCTCCACCGGTAGGGGTGTTCCCCAAAAGGGGAGCCTAGTCAGGAAATATACATCCTCGACCGTAGTGAAGGGGATCTGTTCTCCTCACACAAGGAAGTAGTGCAGCTCTGGACTCCACATCTGGAGCAGGAATTGTAGTAGATACTCTTGTGCCCGTATCAACGGGCACTCAAAAAACTTTATCAACCCACAGGTTGCCAAAGTCACCTGCACGCCAGGCCCCTCAATGGCCATAGCATCTCACAACTAGGCCGAGTCTCGCTCTCGCCACCGCACTAGCATCGTCACTGCTGGCCACCTGCAAACCACACAGAGTCCTATATCAGCTCAGAAAACCATCAACAACATAAAAAAGACTCATTTTTTACCCTTTAACCTTGCCTCTTAGGCGCGGTTTTTGTTCCCACAGGCGTGCACACATGCGTGCCTGTTCAACACACAGGTGCACATATATGCGCGCCTGTATACCGAACAGGTGGGCCTCAATGTGCGCTTGTTTTCTTCACAGATACGCTCTTAAGCGCACCTGTTTACCATACTAACGCGCACCAGTGCGCCCCTGTCAAACCTACAGGCGCGCACTGATGCGCGCCTGTTCAACACACAGGCACGCCCTTTGGGTGCACCTTAAATTCCCCCTACCGCACACCCATGCGCGTATATTCAGTGTACAGGCACGCATGTATGTGCGCCTTTCACTGAATCACCCACGCATGTGGGCCCACACCCCATAAAAAACCCCCTAAATACCCCTGTACGACCCTCCGTACAAACCCTGAACAAAGATTGAAAACCTATTTCTATGCAGGATGATCATACCACTAACCTGGTACTCGTAGAACGTCGATCGGATGCCTCGTACTCCCCGAATCTCCAAATCTCCTCTGAAAACTGCTCATCCAGTCACTATTGCAGAAGGTACAAATGAGGTGGCAATGTGGGCCCTACAGCTATATATAGGCCTTTTGCCAAACTTCCACTCACCATTCCGGGAGCCCAAGGTGTCCATTTTTCAAACTGTCTTCAGCCACGGGATCAACATCCTGTCACCTACATCATAGCAGTCCCTGGGTCACTTTTCATCATGAACCCCCGGGGCACCCTTTTTCATATCATGGTAAGGTACGCACGCGCATAGTCACATTTATCAAATACATGCTCATATCTTATATTCTCTTCAGATATTGTTCACTTTGGGTATTTGGTTGTTATGTGTGCAGGTACTTGCTCATCATTCATCGACACCACCCCTTCAGGTATATACTCAGCACTGGCATGTAGTCTCTCCCGCTGTATTGCATTTACATTTCCAGTCACACCCTCTCATATTTGCCTTTAGGATCCTCATTCCCAGCTCTGCAATACCCACACCTCCATTTGCATCTTCAGTACTGTTACCTGGTAGCTTTCTTACCCACATGAGTTGTCACATTCATAGCACCTTTTGTCACTTTTGACACTCATGTTGTTCTTCATTACCCTTTAGGGATGGGAGTCCTGATAGTCTTTCATCATGTCGTGAATCAGCCACATACTTCTTCTCCTCGTTTTTCTAGCTTTCCATATGGACTCCCAGATTATCTCTTACCTGCACCTCCGTAGTATCATGAACCCTTCATTTCATCCACCATCAGTTTGCCCATCTGCGAACCTATCTTCATTTCACCTATCTCATACAGAAACTCACCAATGGGGCCCCCACCCTTCATCAGTCTCCCAAGCACATTATGCCCTCTGTGGGCCACTCATATCACTGGAGCACCCATTTCTGTATTTGTACATTTCTCCCCAATTATTCATTATTTATTGTACAAACGCCTTTATTTCCAGTAATTACATTTTCTTTTGTCGTCACCATTGGCGACTTGCTTCCTTTTCACAACACGCAACCCATGTCACCCTTGGTTGGATAATTACTTATCATCTACCCTTGTCGGCATCGTCCATATCTTCATAGTACTCCACAGGTCATTTACCTCTACCCTCTGAATTTGTTCACCTTGTCCCGCCTCTGGCACAACTTATCACCGGTCTTGTCATCCCCCTGCCACTCGACCTTGTCACACAGTTGTGGCCACTCTTTATATCATACATCCTTCAACCAAGGGCAGTCTTGAGTCTTCCCACTTTTTGACTTCGTCCATGTACCTCTGCCACTTCCTCACCTTAGTAGATTCCATGAAGCCCTTTGCTTCTGGGAGTCGTGTTCCCCTTTTGTCGACATCAGCACAATTTTCCAGAAGGGAGACAGTATCTTGATTCTCATTTTCCATTTAATGAGAGATCTTGGACGGCACAGGGGGAAACACCATTGCTCCCTGCTGTCGTTGGCCCTCATCACATTCGACGCCAATACTTTCTCATGTTATGGTGGGTCTTACTTTGCGACTATTGCAATTATTTCTATCATTTTCTGAAGACCTCTGAACTTGGCTGGGTTATCAATGCCCACATCATCGCTGCTACTTATTACCACGATCACTGCCTATGATTCAGAGTATGTTCCTTTGTAGAATTGTCTTCTGCCTTTATCACCTACTGCCCCCGAGGGCACTGCAGTTGTCTACACCAACACTTCAGTCATCTTTTTCCAGGGTTACATAACATGAGCATGGGGCATGCCCGCCTCGTTTGTACACAGTTGTATATTTTTACACACCTCATGGAAGGTCGGGTCCTACTAGTTCCTTTCTCCTCCAAAGGATTTCTCTGAATGATCCCACTATTTCTCTATCTCACAACAACATTCTCAGTATAAGAAACATTGATGGATTTCGGCTATACGTATGCTCCTAACCTCATCCATCAGGAGGCATCTGTTATCACTGAAATTTCGTCCGCACATGGTTACAAGAACTCAACATTGTCAAACAATAATGAAGTCATTCATGGCCTTGAATTAATCTCACAACATTCAAAAAGGGCAAAAAACTATACAAAGTAGTATAAAATTGAAGAGCGCTTTACAGAAGTTGGGCGCGCGCGCACATGCATGGAACAGGAATGTTGCATGCACGCATACGTGCACGATGCGCAACTATTAGCACAAAAAGCCGCGCACCTGCTAAACGATGCATTTATTGAAATGGTCAGCCTCCCAACCAATTATGGATCAACTCCCAAGCTGATTTGACCCTCAAATCTGAGCTGAATCTGAATGGTAGGCTGGTCAAAGACCTAATAATGCCCTAAAGAGCCTCTTTTCACACTACAAAGGAGTTACACAATAACCCAATGCAATGCTATAAAAATCCATGAATGCACCTCATTTTCTCAAGGAATTTSATGTAATGTTATGCTGCCTAKATTGTTTTAAGGACTCCATCCTTGACAAGAWCACWTTGGCACCATTTCATTGAGCAATCCACCYCTCCATTGAGTGGATKTGCAWAGGAGTTCTTTCATCACCATTTTTATTTTTCTTGTTGTAAGGAGAGCAAGTTTGTGAGGGTCCAAGAGCCTTCCTTTGGAGGAAGAAGGGACTCATAGTCCCCTTTCTTCATTGTGCTTTGATTTCATCAATAGATCAGCCTAAAAGCATTGGTGATATTGGTTTTTTTGTGTTTGTTATCTCTATATCCATATGCTTATTATTTTAGTTTGTATTAGTTTAATTCTTGCTTATAGTTTTGTTTTTCTTTCTCTAACTCTTTCCTCTACAACTGTCATGCTCAGCAAGACCCAAATGGGCATGTAAGCACCTCTTATTTGCTCACCAAGGTGACGAAAAGGGTGCAAACAAGGATTAAACAGTTTGAAACCCTTTGGTTGTTCTATATAGACTTCTTCACTTAAATCTCCATTTAGAAAAGATGACTTGACGTCCATTTGATAGACTTTAAACCTTTTATGACAAGCATAGGCAAGAAACATTATGATAGCTTCTAATCTTGCTATGGGCGCAAATGTTTCATCAAAATCCAGTCCTTCTATCTGAGCATACCCTTTACAGACCAATCTTTCTTTTTTCCTAACAACTTGTCCCTGCTCATTCAATTTATTCTTAAAGATCCATTTGGAGCCAATGACATTTTTACCTTCAGGTTTATGAACCATCTCCCACGTATTGTTTTTCTCAATCTGATCAAGTTCATCATTCATTGCTTTAACCCAATGGTCATCTTTGCTAGCTTCATTAAAATTCTTGGGTTTCAGCATTGATATGAAAGCTATATGTGATTGTTCAGTGTTTTTTATTACCTTTCTTCTGGTTTGTACACCTTTGTCTCTTTCACCAATTATTTGACTTGCAGGATGATTCTTTTGAGTGATTCTGGAGGAGGAATTTGAAGTTTTCTGTTGATTTGAGTTTGTCTAAGTATATGTGTCTTCATCTGATTCAGAGTCTTCATTTTCTGATTCTTGGACCTGTTCATATTCATCTTTAGTTGTGTCTTCTGTAGAAGACTCATTACTGTACACCTCTCTTGTTGGGATTCCCTCATCAACTTTTACATCAATACAGTCAACCATTTTATGCAGGCTCTTATTATAGCATATGTATCCTTTACTGTTTGTAGCATACCCTAAGAAGATTCCTTCATCATCCCTGTCATCATATTTGCCAAGGTTCTCATCGTTATTCTTTATGTAACATTTGCTCCCAAAGAATTTGAAGTGTTTAATTGAAGTAGGTCTCCCATACCATAGTTCATAAGGTGTCTTGTCACTTTGTGGTCTGATGTGGGCTTTGTTAAGAACATGGACTGTTGTGTGTATTGCTTCTACCTAGTAGGTTTGACCAATGTTCTTCTCATTCATCATTGACCTGGCCATTTCCTGCATTGTTCTGTTTTGATTCTCAACTACTCCATTTTGTTGTGGAGTTCTTGGGATTGTGTATTCTCTCTTGATCCCATGATTATCATAGAATTCCTTGAAGTCACTTGACATAAACTCTCCTCCTCAGTCTGATCTTACTGCACTTAACCTCTTGCTTGTTTGAGTCTCAGTTAAAGCCTTAAATATTTTAAACTTCTCAAATGCTTCAGCTTTTTCCTTGAGAAAGGCAACCCAAGTAAGTCTGGAGTAATCATCAATAATCAACATGAAGTAGTTTTATTTCCCTGTTCCTTCCTGTCTTGATGGTCCACATAAATCCATATGAACTAGTTGGAGTGGTTTTTTTGTTGAAGTAAATCTCTTGGGCTTAAACTGTGTCCTGTTTAGCTTTCCTACTTGGTAGGGTTTACACATTGAATCTTGGGGGTTTGATATTCTCGGAAGATCTTTTACTGCCTTGAGATTTTTGAGTTTGATTAAGTGGTCAAAGTTTAGATGTCCAAGTCTCCTATGCCATAACCAACTTTCATCATGTTTTCTTAGATGACACTCTTCGCTGTTTTCTTTTAGCACATATACATTATTTTATGTCCTTATGCCTTTGGCCACCACTTGTCCTGAGTTTACAGACTTTATCTTGCAGTCCTTGGATGTGAACACCACTTCACATCCTTTGTCACACATTTGACTTACACTGAGCAGATTATGTTCCAGCCCATCTACAAGTAGAACATCTTGGGATTTTCCTTTTCCATTACTTAAACTCACCATCCCTTTACCCTTTATTTTACTTGGAGCATCATTTCCAAAGGTTATGTTTCCTGATTTTCTTTCACTTAGAGATAGAAACTTACCTTTGTCTCCTGTCATATGTTTGGAGCATCCATTGTCTATATACCAAGGGTTCGTTTTTCTTTGAGCTGACAACACTAATCCACAGTTGTCACTTTCTTTCTTCTTCCACACCTTGACATTTTCAGCAGGGGAATTCAAATCTGGTTCATAGTTCCTTAATCGACAATCAACAGATTTATGTCCATAGTTATGACAGATGTAGCATTCAATCTCATTGTTCAATACATCAAAATTATTGTTGCAGCGTTGTCTACGCCTTGACTGTTGATTATTTCTTGACCTCCTTAGTTGGATGTCTCTAAACTTAATTTGGCAATTTGCAATCTAGGAAGGTTTGTTACTTGGTTGTATCATTCTTTGTTGTGGCAAGTATTTATTCCTTTGAAATCTTAATTTCTCATGTCTAAGTCTTAAGGAACAATTTACATCTTTGTGATCAAAGTTAGAACAGTAGAAATAGTAGCCATAGAAAAATTCTTTGTACCTAGAAAATGGTTGTCTTCTTTGAGAAAATCGATTTCTTTTATGTTGATGACGTCTTTCAGCAGGGAGCGCACTATTTATTTGTTCTACAGATTCAGTCCTGGCACCTTTTTCTTTACTCGTCCTGGGTGGCTGGTTGTCTTCCTTTGTTTCCACAGGTTTGTTGTTGCCATTGGTTGTAGATTTGACAAACTTGATGGGTTCTTCGTTTCTTGGCTTACCACTACTCGATCCCTCTTCATAACCCAAACCAGTTTTCATTTTTGGATTCCTTTGCTGATTCATAATGGTGGCTAATCCTTCTAAGGCTTTGATACTTGACAGATTCTGATTATACAAGGCTTGAAACTTCTCCATTTCTTTCCTAGTTTTTACTACTTCTTGTTCTAAGGCTTCACAACTTGCCTTCTTTTCTGATAACTGTCGTTTCAAAATGTCTTCGATTTTCTTTACCTCTTCTAATTCCACTTTTAGTAGGAAAAGGTCTTTATCATGTTCTTTACTGTCTTTCTCGAACTATATCAGCAATTGTCTTTGCTTTCTGTTCTTAATTCTTATTTTGTCAATCTCTTCCAGTGCACTGATAAGTTCTCCTTCCATGTCAACCACAACTTCTTCTTCATTAGCATCACTTCCTTTGTTGTTATTATCATAATCCTCTTTGGCCATAAGTATGAAGTCATTTAGTTTATCTTCAATAGAGGAGTCATTGTCTTCATAATTTGAAGGATCATCATCATTGTTTACGCAAAGACTTTTCTTCTTAAAGTTATTCTCTTTAAAGAAATTTATGTGTTTGTACTTCTCCTCATCGTCACATGTATGATCCTTTCCTTTGTGGGGACATTTATTTGAAAAATGACCTATCCTACCATAGTTGAAACATTTGAAAGGCAGTTTACCTTTGTATTTTCCTAATCCCTTCTGCAGTCTCTTCACAAATTTTACTTCAATTTCATCGGGTTCAGAATCCTCATTCTTGTCTGCTTTAAATGATGCTTCTCTGGAGGTGCATTTATCTTTAACTATTCTTATTTCATACGCAGTCAATGTTCCTAGAAGTTGATCAAAATCCAAGGTTTTTAGATCATTAAGTTCTTCTATAGCAGAGACCTTCAGGTTGAACCTATCTGGGAGAGATCTCAAGATTTTTTGAACTAAATAAGGTTCCTCAATTTTTTCACCAAGTGCTTTCATTGTATTTACCATTTCTTCTACTCTCATAAAGTATTTTCCAACAGTTTCATCTTCCTTCATATTCAGTTGTGCAAACTGTATTCTGTAGCTTTGAAGCTTGGCATCCTTTACCTTCTCATTACCTTCATAACTGCTAATGAGTTTGTCCCACATTTCTTTGGCAGTTCCTAGGTGCATAACTTTTACGAATTATGCTTCTGCGAGCCCACTCAAGATAACATTCATAGCCTTAGCGTTGAAGCTAAATTCTAGCTTGTCATCCTTATTAGCTAGTACAATTGGCTTTACATAACCAATATCTACCACATGCTAGACATCTTCTCCTAAATCCATTATGTAGGTTCTCATTCTCACTTTCCAAAAGGCAAAGTTTGTTCCATTGAACAAAGGGGCCTTATTGGTTGAATTTCCTTCATGGCTTGACATGTTTAAGCTCTAGGATCTACCCTTAGATAAAAGGGTTCGGCTCTGATACCAATTGTTGGACAACTGAGAGGGGGGGGGGTGAATCAGTTGTAACCTTGCTTAAACAATGATACTTATTTTAAAATCTTTCCAGATCACTTAATGAAAATCACAATAATGCAGGGAAGTAAGAAATAGACCATTCAACATCATTCACACATATGAGATACATAGAGACATATATTTTCTGAGGAAACCCATAAAGGGTAAAAACCTCTTCTTCTTTATATGATAAGTAATCTGTACATTCTTTACATTATCATACATATGAGCACCAACTCATAATGAAGCTACAATATCTGTTATGTAAGTCGCTACTTGCTGAGAGCACCAACTCTCTGGATTCTCTAGCACCAACTAGAAGGAAACACCAACTCCCTAGTTTCTCTAGCACCCACTAGAAGGAAGCACCAACTCCCTAAGTGTTCCAACACCAACTGGATGGATGCACCAACTTCCAGTCACACAGGCACCAACCTGTATAACAGAGAACAACAATTCTCCCTTGCACCACCCTGCCACCCTGGTTTCTCTAACTGCAACCAGATGGAAGCTACAACTCCCTTTGTTCAAACACCCACTTGAACCTCTGAGGAAAACAATCCTCCCTAGCACCTCCCTACCACCCTGAAATATAAATCTTTGCTATTATGACTTATTACAGTGATATAAAGTTTGTCGATGGCTTACTGGTCTCATCATTGTTCTGCTACACTGTTCTACTCTGTCTGCATCAGTGTCTTCTACACACTCCTTGCGCTTTCTGTTCTTTTTCATTTTATGCTCTCTGCACCATGTCCCTTCAATGCACCATTCCATTTATGTATATTTTTGTTGCTGCGCTCTGCCTCCTTCTTCACACCTCAATCACACCCAACAACAACCCCCATTTATTCTTTGTTCAACATTCTTATAGTCTCTATGCACCTTGTGCATGCAATCTACTCCTTTCTCTTGCATCCTCTCCCCCACAATCTCCTCCACATTGGGGTGTTTTCTCCACTTCACTCTTCCACAGCTATCCCATATCCTATGTGCCATGTTGTCTCTCTCTATTCTGCATCTCCTGCTCATTGTGAGTGCTCTGCCTGATCATTAAGGTAACTCTTTAGCTTCTCTGGCGGTTTCACTCCTACATCCATTATCACTCGGTGTTATATCGAGATTCCTCAGCTTCTCTAGTAGTTGAGACTCTTCATCTTCTCTGTCATAGACAAGCTCATCCTATGGTAGAAACCATCATTTGTTTCTAGCAGTTACACTGTGAAGTGCAACAGTGGCCCTCCAATCTGATTCAAATTCATCTGCACCGTTGAATTGACTTCATTGAATCTTGCATTCATTTCTCCATTTTGCACTTTAGCATTTTGGGATCCTCATGGTAAAGATTTCGTTAGTCTTCATGTCTCAATCTCCGAAACTATGAAATGGAGCTTGTCTGCACTAGCTCCTTCCTCCATCTCTCGCCGATGTGACCAATGGCTGTGACTACAGGCTGAGCCAAAACATGTTTTACATTTCGGCATTTCAACAGTCCTGTTGTGTGGCATCTCGACTCTCCAAGTCATGATCTTCGAAACTTCGAAAAAGGAGCTTGCCGCTTCAAGATTTTCTCTACAGCTATTCGACCATGTGACTACAAGAGGTGATCGAGTGCTTATCCATATAGTTCTTTCGCGATTTCTCTTTTTGGCACTTCGGAATTCCTTTGGCGATGAGTTCTTGATGCTTCATGTCCCAGTATCCGAAGCTACGAAATGGAGCTTGGTTGCGCTAGCTCCGATCATTTTCGCATTTTACATTTTGGCCTTTTGTGATTTTGCATGTCACGAATTTTTGTTGCGAGTTTGAGAGGTTAGGGAACCCCATTCCTTTGACTTTGCAGTTGTTGAAATGATGATCTGTCATCACGTGTCCTATGGACCCAACGGTCCAGATCTTTTCATGAATTCGACACTTCACGGGCTTTCCTTGTGCCTGATTTGGGATTTTGATGTTTCACATTTCGCCGCTTAGGGACTCTTGTGATGAAGAGTCTCATCACTTGACTCTTCCAACTCCCGGTATCCGGAGCTCTGAAATGGAGTCGGATCAACGGTCCACACTCTAGATGATTCGGCAGTCCAAATCTCTTCGTGATTTCGCACATTGCGATTTTGACATTCTTGACGTGAGAGTTCTTGACAACTCCACCTCCCGGTCTAGGAAACTCTGAAATGGAATCAGCTCAACTTTTTTGATTTTCTCACTTCGCAACTTCGAGATTCCTGTCATGAGATTCCTTGACATTTCCAACTCTCGGTATCCGAACCTCCGGTATGGAGTCTTTGACATTTCGCAATTTCGCATTTCACGACTTCGGGTTTCGCGACTTTGAGACTCCTGTAGTAAGATTTCTTGACATCCCCAACTCCCAGTATCCGAAATCCTGGTAGACGAAACTCTGAAATGGAGTCTGATCAATGCTTCGATCTTGCCTTTCAATTGCTATTGCTCTTCCTTGCCTGCCTGTCTGCTGATCTTCCTTGTCTGTCTGTTTGTCATCATTGTTGTTGTTCTTGACATCAATGACAAGCACGCTTTTCTTGTAAGCATGCCAATAGGGTTTTCCTATGCTATAACTCTCTGATATACATGCAAGGTCGAACAGCTGTACTCGACCCAATATCTCAGGGAACTAACTAAGGAGGATAGACCATACCCTTATCCATAGTACCTGACTACCCAGATACTAGAGAGTATCTTCCTGAGTGTTTTTCTTGGTGGCACTATAGCAATGAGGCGGCCAATCGGTTTATATAAAGAGGGCTTCAAGAAATCTAGGCCGATCCATACACAGGTGTTGTCTGATGCGCTACCACTTGAATGGGTACCAACAGGGGTTACAAGGTTGTCCAATAGATGTGCGCTTAAGAACCACTTGTATTTCATGCGTGTATGAATCCCTCAACCGCAGGTTTATTCACGTAATGACAGATCTTTGTGGCTTAAAGACGTCGGGATATGTCTCTACCCTGAAAAAAATTTACCCACAATTTCTGCCAAGAAAGTGCTCTGATACCACTTGTAATATACCAAATATAAAAAGTATGCAGAACATAAATAAAATGCTAGAAATGGAAGAATAACAACAATATAACCAGAATAATCACCACAATAACACTAAAATTATATGAGAATAACAATAGAAATAGCACTTTGATTCTAAGGGAAATGTTCACGAACCTCTTCGAGGGGGAAACCTCCAGTCGAGCATAGCTCTATTACAATAATCTCCAAGCTAGGGTTCTCATACCCTCAACTCCTATTTATACTAAATATGTCTATCAAAAGAAGCATCTAGAGGAAGATCCTTCTAGAAGCGGAAGCTTCTATTAGGTCTTCTTACATTCAACTTGTTCTATTTTATTGCAAGGCATTATTAATATTGAACTTTATTACATACGAATATATTATTCTACCTATGTGCGGGTTAGGACCCTAATGGATTAAGTCTAAAGTATTGGGCGGAATCCATCAACTGTGCAAATTACATAGTAAATCACACTACCACAAAGGCTCTTAAAAATATAACATCGGAAGAAGCTTGGACTAAAATTAAACTAGATGTAATTCACTTCTGTGTATTTGGAAGTATAGCATGGGCTCACATTCTTGATGAGAAAAGGAAAGCATTGCAGCCTAAAAGCGAGAAGTGTATATTTGTTGGTTATTCTGAAGATGTCAAAGGTTACAGACTTCTTCAATCACATTGTAATGAAATTATTATTAGAAGAGATGTTAAATTTGATGAAAATCTCTTGGCCTAGGACCCTAATTCGATGTTTGTGCCTTCTTTGGCCTGTGAGCCTAATTCGGCAGTTGGGCCTTCTTCGGCCTGCGAGCCATCTCAGCATTTGTGCCTTCTTCTGATCTGGTTTCTTGTTCAGATGATGACAGTGAGGATGAAAATCTAGCTTTTCCTTCTCACCCTTCTCCAGATGAGTCCTTTGAAACTGAACCAACACTAGTTCCACCACTTCCTATATGGGTCTGTTCAACACGAGAAGAAGCTAGTGATCTTGTCAGTAATCCTTCAAATCAACGTCGGACATGTTCACAGTTCCAACAAGCCTCTTCTCTTTTGGCTCAAGTTTCAAAAACTCATGATCCAGAGACATTTTCAGAAGCTTCAGGTCATCCATATTGGGATACAACAATTAATGAAGAGTATTGTTCTTTAATGGCATACGATACTTGGGATCTTGTACCTCTTCCAAAAGGAAGAAAACTTGTCAGATGTAAATGGGTCTACAGAACTAAGTATGCATTAGATGGAAGTGTTGAAAGACACGAGGATCATTTAGTTGCCAAAGAATTTTCCCAAGTTGAAGGAATTGACTATCATGAAACCTTTTCCCCTGTAGCCAAAATGAATTAGATCCTCCTTGTTCTTGCCCTTGCTACCTCACATAAATGGGGGGTCCATCAGATGGATTTTAAATCCTCCTTCTTGCATGGAGATTTGAAAGAAGAAATATACATGGAACAACCTCATGGCTATGTCTAGAATGACTCTAGCCTTGTTTGTCGCCTTAAGAAATCTCTTTATGGTCTCAAGAAAGATCCTCGTTCTTGGTATGCCAAAATGGACACCTTTCTTATTACCACTGGATTCTCTAGATGCCATTCTAATCCTAATGTCTATACCAAGAAAGTAGGAAGCCATCTCATAATCCTTGTCCTTTATGTTGATGACCTTATCCTTACTGGTAGTGACTCAAAACTTTTAAACCATGTGAAAACCAAACTTAAGAAGAAATTTGAAATGACAGACTTAGGTTTTTTGCACTACTTCCTTGGCCTCCAAGTTCTGCAAACCAATGAAGGAATTTTTCTTTCGTAGTCTAAGTATGCTTGTGACCTTCTTCGTCACTTTCACATGGATGATTGTAAACCAACCACTTCTCCCTTCCAGTCTGGAGTCAAGATTACTACCACCTGTACTTATCCTGATGTTGATGCCACCCTGTACCGTCAGTTAGTCGATAGCCTCTTATACTTGACTCATACCCGTCCTTATCTTTCCTTTGTTGTTGGTCTTGTTTCCCGGTATATGAAACACCCCATGAAATCCATTAGAAAGAAGCTAAAAGTATACTTCGTTATGTCTGTGGTACAATTCAGTTCAAGATACATCACAGTTCAGGGGGGACTCCTTTATTGGTTGTTTTCACTGATTCGGATTGGGTCGATGACCCTAATGATCAGAAGTCTACCGTAGGTTATGTTTTCAGTCTTGGTTCGGGACCTGTCACTTGGGCCTGTAAGAAACAATGGGCTATTGCACTTTCTTCAGCAGAAGAAGAGTACCAAGCAGTGGTAAATGCAAGTCAGGAAGCCTTGTGGCTTCGAAAACTCCTTTCAGAGTTTGAATTCCAGCAACAACATCCAACCATCCTTTGGTGTGATAATTAGAGTGCCATCAATATCGCCAAAGACCCAATTCAACATCAGTGTAGCAAACACATCGAGATTCACATGCACTTCATCAGAAAGATCATTCATGATCAAGTTATTGAAGTGATATTTTTTCCTACAGAAGATCAAGTTGTAAACATTTTCACAAAGTCTCTTACAGAAGCGAAGTTTTCCAAACTTCAATATATGTTAGGAGTTCATGAAGTTTTCATTAAGGGGGGATAGGCTCTAATGCCTCCTTCCTTCTCCTATTGTGTCACTATTGTAAATCCTTCAATCCTATCCCAAGTTGTTCTTAAAGAGGGATGTTAGGATATTTAGACACTTAGGAGTTAGTTAAGATATACTTGGTCTAATGTGTTGTTAGGTAAAAGTGTGTTTCTTAGTGTGTTTCTTTAGTATGCATTAGTATGCATTTGTAGTTATGAAATCTGACGGACACGATATGTTCCTGACATAGAGTGATCCGATGGTTCATACTCTCCTCGACCTTAACGACCATTGATCTGTGGCTTAACACCCGATTGGTCCATGATCTCTATTTAAAGATCATGGAGGGTCATTTGCCGATGGTCGATTGCGAGAAACTCTCTTGTAAAATCTCTTTGTAATCTTTTTCTTTTCATTAATAAACTGCTCCAAGTGGCCATGTTGGATGGGGTCATGGATGTTTCCCTGTAGGGTTTTTACCATGTGAAAACATCAGTGTGTTGATATTTGATCTCGTTATGTGAGTGGTTACTAAAGGTGTTCATCCTCTATTGGAATACCTGTGTTTTCAAACATATCATCCCCATATAAGTCTCCCTTCCAAGGTTGCATACATCTGTGTCCTACAGTCACCCATAAACCATATCGGGTGAGACTGTATTGTACACTATGTGCGCAGTATTGCCTTCTGGTCAACATAAGGGCCAATGGTTTGCATGGTTTTGTTGGAAACCTAAAGTAGAACCCGGGTCAACCAAAAAACCTCCAACAAATGGTTTTGTTGTGGATTGGAACCTAGAAGAAAAGATTGGAAGGGACTTGTTGAGAAGAACAGTGAAGAGAATGCAATATTAGAAGGGGATTTTCAGACCATGGAACCCAACTAAACATGATATTGAATGATGGTTGAGAAAAAAATAGCTTGAGTTTGCAAAAAAATAAAATATAAACCCTAAGTATACACCGTGCCAATATTTGGAGAGGTACGCATTTACTAATCTTCGTGAGTCATTTTTCTGTGAATTTCCACATTTTCTACAGGAGTGGATACTGAGATTAAAATAAAATCACCCAACTAATTGGATAAGACCAATAAAGTGGACTACTCAAAATATTGTGCACCTACAAAACTTCAATAACAAATTCATGCGCGCAATAGATCTATGGCTAGACAACTTCATTGTGGGATTCATTAACAAGTTTGCATTCGATACTGCAAAATCATACACTGTTGTAGAGCACAAGTTTTTAAAGGGTCCAAGAGGAAGGTATATTATATCATTGTATACGTTAATCAATATTTTGCTGCATGATAAATGTGTTATGACAATGGAGTCTGACAATTAAATAACTTTGCATGCATCGGGAGATTGGGGGAAATGCTAAGAATGATATGAGACATGGAGAAGGATATGGATAGAGGTAAGCAGAAGGAAGTGCTAGACCCAATTATTATGGATGAATAATAGATCAAGGAAATAATGGACAAAGAAGGAACGACGCACAATGGAGGACCCTACCATTATAAGATTAATAGGTAAAAGAGGGCAATAGCCAAGAGGGAAGGCTTGGAAAGCGATTAAGAAGAGCTAGAGGATCTTCGTGCTATAGAGAATATTGAGGAAATAATGCATGCCACATATTACATAAAAACTAGATTTCAAGGGTCCGACACAAAAGAAGGAACTCCATTCCAGATTAGAAATAATGTGGAACCCACAACCCCATGTGCAACTAGAACATCTAGAATGAAAGAATCTTTTAGACAACCAACAACTAGTAGAAAAACAATTCCAGTAGGACATGGGACCAGTGGAAATTCAAGTGAAAGTACAAGTTTAGCTAACAATAGTCATTTATATGCACCACGCGGAGGTAGTACGACAAATTTTACAATGGTAGGAACATATCTGACCATTCGTTTACCACAATTTCATGGAGAAGGGTCAGAGGAACAAAATAAACATCTATTTATTTGTGAAAAATTTTGGGAACCTAAAAGATCACGGATGAAGAAACAAAAGTGGCCCAACTCACAATTACATTCAAAAACTATGCATTGGACTAGTTTATGAGCCTAGCGGTGAACAATCCACAAGGATCACCTACAACTGTCGCAGAGGTAAAGAACACACTAATAAATGAATTTTAGCGACCAAGTTTAGAAGATCAATATATGAATGAGATGATAGAAATAAAAAATAATCAAGGAGAGTCAGTTTGGGAGATCGACTAGAAGTTTGAGTGATCGAAAGGTAAGTTGAAATATCCCATAACAGATATGCAACACAGGCAACTATTCATAAATTCATTATTTCCACATTTCAAATAACCATTGAGGCAACAAAACTTCCAGACTCGAGCCAAGGATCAACAAGCAACCCTACAACTTGAAGAGAAGCAATATAAACATATAGATCCATCTATAGAAGATTTGAGAGAGGATCTCAATAATTTGACATTTATTTTGAACAGAACAAAGGCAAGGAAAAAGTGGAAGATGTATGGTGTACCTTATGAAGGACATAAGGACATCACAAAATTGAGTGCCCAAAATTTGTGCAGTATTTGGGAGAAGGATTGTCAAATCCCTTACCCACAGGAGGATTATGGTGTGAAGTATGTAAAATGCCTGGAAATGATATCTATCATTGTCCAATGATGAAAAAATACCAAAAAATGCCTAAGAGTACATTCTCAAATTTCTGCAAGTCGGTAAGACATGAGGATAAGGATTTTCGAACCTTGGAAATTATGAAAGAAAGGACCTCAGATGCTTATAGGATGAAAGATGAACTAATGACCGGAAAACCTATGTATTAGTTTACAGTTCCACCACAATATAATTACATACCATATTATAATACACCGTGTGCAGACAATCAAGGCAATAGAGGAGGATTCATAGGAGGAGGACGTGGAAGAGGAGGATTTGGAAGAGACAGAGGACTAGTAACCTGCCACAATTTATACCAACCTGAAAATTATGCAAGGGATTGTACAAAACCACCAACAATATGCATGTACTATCGTGAAACAAATCATACTATAGAATATTGTCCGATACTTCTGAAAAAAATACAGGACAAAAGGAATCAAAATAACCAAAATGTTCAATGCATTTCCGTGGAAACTAGAGATGATGGAAAAATTATTAATGTAGTTTGATGCATCCCCTCTCTCCTTATAGGGTTCTGTGACCTCCTGATCTCTGGATAGTTCCAATAGTTGATTTAGATTGACTCTTTGGAACACTGAATGAACCCTAATCAATTATACACAGGCCCCTTTTTCTTCCTTTGGTGCAGGTCCTGTGTTACCCACACCTTTTGTCTCTACACGCTCTGGTGCTTCTCAATTTATGGGCGCTAGCTCTTCTTCACTAGCCCCTTCCTTCATATGTCCTTGGGCTAAGCCCTTATGCTAATGCATGATTGCAGGCATGGGAAATATTGGTTTCCAACAAACTCTCTTTTTGCCCTGCAATCCTTCTCGTGCTGACACATACCCTGTTACTAAAACAGTGGTTGAAATTGCGGCCCACTCAAGGAAAATTAACATCCGAGCTTGTCATGTCCCCACAATCCTTCCTGATCGTTGATCTCATGATATTGAGGATAACGTATGAATCAATGCTTCATATTTGATCCCTTTCCATCTATGGATCAGATCTTTTCATCCTAGATCAGCGACTGTGATCTCTTTCACAACTCTGGACTTCGAGTATTTGAAATATCAAAACCAACTCCTCACGTATTTCAATCTACCAGAGTTAATGATATACAAACACCTATCATGTAAATCAATAGCTCTACTCCTCCCTTGAATGTTTGACCTTTCAACCCAGATCAACGGTCCAACGCCCCCCCCTCAATCAGTGGTCGAGGTCTCCGAACTTTTCCTCCTCCATTTTCTTCCAGAGTTCTGGATTTGGTGTCATGTTTCCTCTTCACATCAAAGGATCTCGTCGCTTCGGATTTCCAGACTTTGGAAATCTCAAATGTAAAACTCCTGCCTTCTTGTCATTTTATCTGGAGTTGTTGATCCTCTTATGCATGTCCCCTCCTGGATCAATGGATGTGATTCCTTCGCATCTCTGGACTTCGGACTTATCAACTTTCAACTTTTCTCTCTCCTCGATATTTGTGGATATTTTCTGCATGTCCACTTGATCTAATGACTAAGAATCACTTCGAGACTTTACCCAAAGTTCACGGATTCATGCCACATCCCTTCCAGATTGGATGGCTTAGGTTCACTTCGAGTCTACAAGTTTCGTTAGTTTCAACTTTCAATCGAAATTCAAATGCAATTTACCCGAAACTTTCGATATGCCGCCACGTGTCTCTCTAGATCCAACGGTCCAGATATTTCCGCTCTCTGATTCTTCGGCTCTTCGACACTCTGGCTCTTTGGCTCTTCGACGATTCATCTCTTTGGCTTTCCGACATTTTGACTCTTTTGCTCTCCGACGCTTCGGGCTTCAGGAGTATCAAATTCCTATGCACTTGTTCCTCCGAGAGTGCTTCCACCCGAAACACACAATCTCTTGACGCGTGTATCCCCTTTGATCTGACAACCTCTATTTTCTTCAGATCTTTAGACTTTGGCTATTTTAGTTCTCAAACTGAAACTCCATTGTAACTTTCTCTAGAGCTTGCGATCTGTTGACAAGTTTCCCCTCACAGATCGACGACTTTCAGCTCTTTGTCTCTTCGGGCTTTAGGTATTTCAATGCTTCAACCTCTGCCTTCCCTTGGATCTTCTAACCCATTGACAGGTATTCCCTCTGGATCCAATGGTCCAGATCCGTTCTGGCCCTTCGACTCTCCGCGCTTTGGGAATATCAAGTTTCAAAACTTGATATATTCTCTCTCTTATGCTTACGAGCGTTAAGACTCATTCACCTTCCATTGACCAGACAACTGTCGATCATTCATGCTCAGATCCAACGAATGGGATCCATTCTTTCCTCTACGTTCCATGTTTTTGTTGGACATATATCTAACGGTCCAGATTCTTCTACACAACTGATCATACGGTTGTTGTTGCTTCTCATCCTCATCTTTCGATTTCTCCCAACTTAGAATATTTTTCAAGCGTTTAAGGTTCTCAACCCTTTGACATTTCTCCTATGAACCCGACTCCTTTGGGTCTCTCTTACGCTCTTTTCGTTATCTCTTTTGAGATTTTGGACTTAGAAGAAGTTCGTCTCCTACACACTCCTTGAATTATCCCTTCTGATATTTCTCTCCTCGAAGAGATTCGATCTCCCACGCACTCCTTGTGTCTCGGGATTTCATCAAACTCAGAATCCGAAGGATTTCTTGAACAAGAAATACTTCTCACCCTCCTGGTGTTCTTCTTCTCGATGCACTCCTTGCATAGATTTTCCTCATAGAGTTTTCAACAACTCTGTTTCTCTTGAACTCGACATAGATTTCTTATGTGCACACTTGCACTGAATTAATGCCCACCTAACAGAACTCGATAGAGTTCTCAGTAACTCTCCTTCTCTCTGAACTCAACAAGAGTTCTTCCTATGCACTCCTTGAACTTCCACTGATGAAGATTCAACGGTATATCTCTTGAGCTTTCTCTTTATGTTAACTCACTTCTATCAATGCACTCCTTGCGGACTGGGTGCACACCTTGCACTCGAAAACTCAAAGACAAGAAACAATTGAAACTCACACAACACTTCACCAGTTACGCATTCAAACATGAAATGAATAAAAACATATAAAGAATACATAGACATAAACACACGATATGCAAGAAAATTTTCTTTTCTATTATCTTTGTGTGTCTATATAGATGATTACAAAAACTGGACTATAACAAAGTCCCATTTCTCTCAATCTCTCTCCCAGAACTTCTAAGACCTCCTAAGGCCTCTCTACCCAGACCTCTCTATCATTCTCTACCTATCTTCCTTATGAAATCTGATATAATATCTCCTTACAAAAGAGGGGCTCTGGAAGCTCGTCCTGTCTCACCTCACCTAACCTATTACATTGAAGTTTTCATAAATGTTTACCCAGACCTGACCATGATCTGGGCCTGCTACAAGAAACCTTTTAAATGAAATCCAACCACTACCTGTACAAAGGAATGGCCCAACATTTACAATTTTATAGCACAAAAATCCGTATAGGATTATTTCAAATTAAAAAATGGGAGGTTTAATGCCTCTCCCTTTCCCCATTGCACGTTTGTGTGTTGGTGTGTTGGCACATTTGCTAAGGTGGAGAGATTCTCTTGCATCATACTCCCTTGCTAGGAAAAACATGAGCTCATTCTCATGAGCTCCTCTTTTCCAGTGTTGAAATCCACCTAAATCCCAAACCCTCTTCTGGAGTTGTCCTCTTGTTTCTTTCCAACTATGCGGCTGCTGCTGCTTATTTTTCGTCTTTTGTTTCTTCTTTGTTGCTATGGAAGGTTCTGCTCTACTCAACTTCTCTTTGTTGACCGCTTCTTGCGCTGACCTCGACATCAACTTCTCGATCTCCCTTATTACTCTTTCCAGCTACTCTAGTGGTTTTCTCTTCTTATGCAGTCTTTTTTGTTGCACTTATTCCTTGTCAGTGGGTAGATTTACTCGATCCCCCATGTTTTCTTTACTTCCCCTTGTGGCATCTAGTTTCCGCTCTGCTGTAGATTTCAATTCTGTAGTCTCATCACCAAGTTGTTGCTCAGTTCCCTCTTGTGTTGGCATGTCTCCAACTCCTTCCAACCATTCCTTTGGCTAGTATGCTCCTCCATCTGTCTCCAACTTGACATGTTGGATGTGAACGCCTCTTTCCAGGGCTTCTAATTCCTCATGCAGCTCAACAAGGTCTATGCTCTATGCTTCCTCTTCTACTACAATCTCTAGTGCTACAATCATTTCCATTTTAGTCTCCTGGTTGAAAATTTTGATAATTTTTGTTGAATTCTCTTCTCCTAAAATTTGCATGACTGTCTTCTAGCAGCCATCTGCTAGTTCTGGATTGTCCAACTAATCCTCCAACATCCTCAATTTTATCTCCCATTGAGTGAGCATCTCAACTATCTGCTCCTCTTCTTCTTCTCCTTGGGAAGATTCTGATACCTTCTCTTCCATCATGATAGTCACTGCTATATATCCTTCCCTTGCTTCTGCACTTTCATCATGTGCATTGGTCTTCATTTGGCTTTTTGACATGAATTCCTTGATTCCTCCAATGATCAGAACATTCCTCTAATCCTCCTCCTTTGTGATGAAAGTATTTAATCTCTCATCTTCTTCATTCACATGGTCTACAAACCCACATGAATCTTCACTTATCAGCACTCCTTGCTAACATGGACTCACTTTTGATCTCCTGAGACTTTCCGACGGTCTTATTTCTTTCCCCCTGCCCACCTGGAAATTTGGGAATTTTCTATTGCCCACATGGAAGTCTATGAGATCAACCGATCCCATCTCATTGCCCACTTGGAAATCTGAACTTTTGGCACTGCTCCCCTAGAAGTGTTTGATACCTCCACCTATTCTCTTTCTATTGCCCACTTGGAAACTTGAAAGTGCATCTTCACCCACTTGGCAGTTTATGAGATCTTCATATGATCTCTTCTACTCCTCATCACTGAGACCTCTCCTAGTCTCTAGTTCACATATGTGAGTCAGATCCTCCTCCATGTCATTGAGGTTTTCAGCATGCCTTAGCCACACTCTCAACAGCTTTCATTGTTCCTTGGCCAACAATTCCTTTATTGGCCACTTCACCTTCTTCTGCATGGGCCATTCATACACCCAGTGTGTTTTTACGTCCTATTGTATTTCAAATGCAAGATTCTCCATTCTTGCTCTTACCTCAATGAACTCTAGATCCATATTTGGATTGTTCTTCTTTTGTTGGTGGCCTTCTCTTCAACCCTGTCCATGGCCTTCAATAGTCATTTCCACCTTTTTCATGCCCTCCTGTAAATTCTATGGATTACTCTACATACACGAGCATCTCCATATTTTCTCACATCTCACCCGAATGTTTAAAATTTTCCTGCTACATCCATGCAACAACCTTCTTACAAAGCATCAATACTCTTCCTTCTTTTTACCTATTGTCTACAGGAAAAATCCTACTTGTAATACCACCTAATTTTATCAGGTCATATCCCTTTACCGTCTCTCTCTTGCCTGCTGTCTGCAAACAAAAATTTGACCTTCTCCTTTGTCTTTTGTCTGTAAGCAAGGATCTGTCTTATGATTACCTATGTTGCCTACAGAAATCAATTGTGTGCTTTGATACCACCTGATGTATCCCCCCTCCCCTTCCAGGGTTTTGCGACCTCCCGGTCACTTGATCGTTCTGATAGTTGAGTCATATCAACTCTTTGGACTCCAAAATGAACCCTCATCAATTATACATAGGGCCCTTTTTCTTCCTTTGGCATAGGTCCTGTGTTACCCACACCTTCTTTCTCTGCACGCTTCGATGCTTCTAAATTTAGGGCGTTAGCTATTCTTCACTATCCCCTTCCGTCATATGTCCTTGGGCTGAGACCTTATCCTAATGCACGATTGCAGGTGCGGGAAATAGTGTTTTCCAACCAACCTGCTTTTCACTCCGCAATCCTTCTTGTGTTGACACATACCCCATTACTGAAACAGTGGTTGAAATTGTGGCCCACTCAAGGAAAAGTAACGTCCAAGCTTGTCCTGGCCCCGCAATCCTTCCTGATTGTGGATCTCATGATCTTGACGATAACGTCTGAATCAACGCTTCATATCTACACCCTTTCCATCTACGGATTAGATATGTTCATCCTAGATCAATGACTGTGATCTCTTTCACAACTCCGGACTTTGGGTGTTTGAAATCTCAAACCCATCTCCTCCCTTATGTCAATATCCCAGAGTTAACGATCTACGAACACCTGTCCCATAAATCAACGATTCTTCTCCTCCCTCGAATCTTTGACCTTTCAACCTAGATCAACGATCCAACACCCCCCCCTTTGATTAACAGTCGATGTATTCTCCGGGTCTTCCTACTTTTCCTCCTTTGTTTTCTTCGAGAGTTTTGGATCTGGCACTGCGTGTCCTCTTCACATAGACGACTCTCGTCACTTTGAATTTTTGGACTTCAAAAATATCAAATGTCAAACTCCTTCCTTCCTGTCTTTTTTTCTGGAGCTGGTAATCCTCTAACGCGTGTCCCCTCCTGGATCAACGACTGTGATTCCTTCGTGTCTCCGGACTTTTTACTTCTAACCTTTCAACTTCTCTCTCTCCTTGAGCTCTGCGGATCTCTGTCACATGTCCACTTAATCTGAAGGCTATGAATCACTTTGGGAATTTACCCAAAGTTCTCGGATTCACACCACGTCCTTTCCAGATCGGACGACTCAAATTCACTTCGGGTCTTCGAGTTTTGTCAGTTTCAACTTTAAGCCAAAATTCAAATGCAATTTACCTGAAGCTTTTGATCTGTCGCCACGTGTCTCTTTGGATCCAACAGTCCATATATTTTCACTTTCTGATGCTTCATCTCTTCGGCTCTATGGTGCTTCAACTCTTCAGCTCTTTGGCGTTTCGGCTCTTCGACGCTTCGGGCTTCAGGAGTA
Source organism: Picea engelmannii (assembly GCA_009831015.1). Classification (NCBI taxonomy): domain Eukaryota; kingdom Viridiplantae; phylum Streptophyta; class Pinopsida; order Pinales; family Pinaceae; genus Picea; species Picea engelmannii. The sequence goes on along the minus strand of ML787483.1, from coordinate 496,355 downwards.
TCAAACTCCTACGCACTTGTTCCTCTCAGAGTGCTTCCACCTGAAACACATGATCTCTTGACGTGTGTATCCCCTTTGATCTGATGGCTTCTATCCACTTCAGATATTCGGGCTTTGGCTATTTCAGTTCTCAAACTGAAACTCTAACGTAACTTTCTCCAGAGCTCACGATCTGGTGACAAGTGTCCCCTCACATATTGATGGCTCTCGGCTCTTTGACTCTTTGATATTCGAGTATTTCAACACTTCAACCTCTTCCTTCCCTTGGATATTCTAACCCAATCACACATATTCCCTCTAGATCCAACGGTCCAGATCTATTCCAGCCCTTCGACTCTCTGCGCTTCGGGAATCTCAAGTTTCAAACCTTGATAGATTCTCTCTCATGTGCCTACGAGAGTTAAGACTCGTGCACCTTCCTTTGATCGGAAGGATTTTGATCATTCATGCTCAGATCCAATGGATGGGATCCATTCTTTCCTCTCTTCTCCCTTTGTTTGTTGGACGTAGATCTAATGTTCCAGATTCTTCTCTACAACTGATCAGATGGTTTTTGTTGCTCCTCCTCCTGAGCTTTCGATTTCTCTTGACTTAGAATATTTTTCAAGCGTTCAAGGTTCTCATCCCTTTGAACTTTCTCTTATGAACCTGACTCCTTCAAGTCTCGCTTACACACTTGTAGTGTTATCTCTTCTAAGATTTTGGACTTAGAAAAATTTTGTTTCCTACACACTCCTTGGGTTATCCCTTATAATCTTATTGTCCTTGAAGAGATTCGATCTCCCACACACTCCTTGCATCTCGGGATTTCGTTAAACTCAGAATCCGAAGGATTTCTTGAACAAGATATACTAATCTCCCTTCTGGCATTCTTCTACTCGATGCACTCCTTGCAGAGATTTTCCTCACAGAATGTTTAACAACTTTGTTTCTCCCGAACTCGACACAGATTTCTTCTGTGCACACTTGCACTGGCTCAATTCCCACCTAGCAGAGCTCGATAGAGTTCTTAGTAACTCTCCTTCTCTCTAAACTCGACAAGATTTCTTCCTCTCTCACCTAAACTCACCTATTACATTGATTTTTTCATATCTCTTTACCCGTACCTGACCACGATTTGGGCCTGCTACAAGAAACCTTTTAAATGAAATCCAACCACTATTGTTCAAAGGCATGGGTCGGAATTTACAAATTTATAGCACAAAAATTCGTATAAGATTATTTCAAATTTAAAAATGGGAGGTTTAATGCCTCTCCCTTTCCCCATTGTGTGTTTGTTTGCTGGTGCGTTTGTTGAGGTGGAGCAATGCTCCTGCATCATAGTTACTCGAGGTGGAACCAAAATAGGAGCAGACGCAACAAATAAGAATCAAAATCAACACCAGTGGGTAAAAAAAAATACAGCACCACAACAAAATTTTGATACACGCAAGGAAAGAGAAACATTCAAGTAGACCGGACAAGAAATTTTGTAGGAGAATATTGCTTCAACTTCAAATACATGGCTAGGATATGATGGACCAATATATGATATGCCTCATCCATTTTATCATACCAATAGAGATCAGCCTTTTGAAAAGGTAAGTAATCTAAAAAAAATTCCGGTCTCTTGGTTGAAGTTATTGAGTGATCAAATATCTCTACAAGTATTACAAAGTTTGATAGAAAAATGAAGTCCTGAAGAAGAGATAAAACTAGAACAAAAGACAGTAAATCGTGTCCATAGGAAGACAAGAAAAAATAAAGAGTTTAGATTAAATGAAAATATTGCAGAATTTAACATGGGTGACATCATATTAGATTTTGGATTTGAGGTAAATGTTATTCCTAAGAAAACATAGGAATGCATGGGGGAATCTACACTAACATATTCACCTATTCAGTTGAAACTAGCAAACCAACATAGGTTAATACAAATTGGTCATTTGAAAGGAATACTAGTGGATTTATATGGTGTGCACACTATGAAATATTTTGAGGTAATTGATGTAGTGGATAATATTACACCTTATCCATCATTTTTGGGACTGGATTAGAATTTTGACAATCGATCCATCATCAACTTGAAGAATCAGAAAATGATTTTTCAATTAGGATATTATAGAGTCATAGAACCATTAGATCCTTCATAAGGTGAAAGATATGTTGAACCAGTGACAAATAACTTTATCACATAAGAGATAAACCAGTTATATAGAACTACCACACACGAGGAAGATTACATTAACCCACCAACATATGGATTTCTTAGTTGGATAAGCATCAGTTCTTGTGCTTCAGATTCTAACACAGAACTAGATAATTGGAAACAATGATTACATGAGATATCTACTACAAGATGTACAAGAATGGCGCGCACACTAAGATGGATTGGCTCAGAGGTAAGATAACCTCCAAGTTTTTATGGTCAAAATGATTTGGAAGAATTCTTAACAAAGTTTGAGTTAGAAGTCTAGGAAAATAAAAGGTTATCAGTTTTATATATTGCATTAAAAAAACATGTGCACGTTGGTGGGGTACTCACAAAGAAAATATCCATGATTGGTATCAATGCAAAATATTGTTACACATCAGATTTGGCTCAAAACAAGAGAATAAACATATGTAGAAATACAATGGAAGAGGACAACCTAGAGAACATATAGACATATGCATAACCCAATGGATACTGGTACCACCAAATGAATGACCCCATCACTTCATCCATACATTAGAAGTCATACCAAGAAATTGGTATACATAATTGGAACTGCACAGAGGAATTGTAAATCAGAAGAGCTACAACAAAACTTTGTAATTATGTTTGCATTTGAACATGAGAATCCAATGATAGATGCAACACTGAAGTTGATAAAAGAAAATATTTTTTAAGAACCTGAAGTTGAAACTGTAATAGATTATCAAAATCACAATCGACAAACAATCAGACAGTTTTTACATTTTTACCACGTCGCAGAAGATGACCCGACAGAAAAATACCCAACGATATTCAGATAACAAAAGTTGAAGGGGAAAGAGAAGTAGAATGCCCACATTTATAGTTAGAATAATTTGTTGCACCACTGAAGATAAAGAAAGTCAATATTGGAACAGAAGAGAATCCAAAAATTGCAAGTATTGGTGATTTTTGGGACAACTAGACAGTGGAAAGAATAACAGAACTACTGCGCGAATATAGTGATCTATTCTGAGGAACGTTTTCAAAAATGAAATGGGTAGCATGAGAACTTGGAGAAATGAAAATCACTCTACGACTAGGTTCCAGACCAATAAGATAGAGACCCTATAGGTTGAAACGAGTATATAAACAAAAATTTAAGGAAGAGATTGATTAAATGTTAGAGGATGGTATAATATAACTTGTTGAATAATCTGAGTGGATTATCCCTACGATAGTTCATGAGAAGAAGAAAGGGGGGATAAGGATATGTGTAGAGTTAAGGAAGTTAAATGATGCTTGTCTTCATGATCCCTTCCCTACTTCATTTATAGATGAGGTATTGGAAAATGTGGGAGCACAAGAAGCATAATCATTTACAAATAGATTTTCAGGGTATCACCAAATCATAATAGCACTAGAGGATCGTTATAAGACTACATTTTCCAAAAACTGGGGGTCATACCAGTACACAGTTACTCCCTTTGGATTGAAAAATGTCCCTGCTAGTTTTTCAAGAGTAGTGGTAGTTGCATTTAAACATTTTATACATAAATTTTTAGAGGTTTATCTGGATGATTGGATAGTATTTATCCTATTGAAAGATCATGTTGAAGTTTTAAGACTAATGCTATACATGTATAGACAATGGCAAATATCCTTGAACATTAAGAAATGCATATTTAGTGCACCATTTGGAATTCTTCTAGGGCATGTGGTGTGTAAACAAGGTTTTTTGGTAGACCCTACAAATATTATTGTCATTGTTAATTTACCACCACCTAAGTCGGTGCACCAATCAAGAGCTACACTAGGTCATATAGGCTACTATAGAAAGTTCATAAAGAGCTATGCACAAATTACTGCGCCCATGGAGAAACTGTTAAACAAAGATATCAAGTTTCAATGAAATGATGAGTGCCAACAAATTTTGGACATATTAAAAGAGAAAATGGTGACACCACCAATTTTGGTGTTTCCAGATTGGTCAAAAGAGTTCCATGTTCATGTGGATGCCTCTTGAATAACACTTGGAGCAGTACTAGCACAACCAAAAGAAAGTGACATAGATCATCCATTGGAATTTGCAAGTAGGAAACTCTCAGATTCAGAACATAATTATAATGCAAGAGAGAGAGAAGGTTTGGCTATGGTGTATGCATTACAAAAGTTCAAACATTATTTATTAGGCCAACATTTCAAAATGTTCACAAATCACTCTACTCTCAAATACCTGTCCAACAAGTAAGTGTTGGGGGGGAGAATATGTAGATGGTTGATTTTATTTCAAGAGTTTGATTTTGAAGTAGTAGTGAAACCTAAAAGACTAAATGAAGGGCCAAATCATCTGTCCAGGATAACTAATGGAGAGGAACCAAGCAACCTAGAGGACAATTTTCCTGATGCACAACTCTTTTCAGTCCAACTTGTTGATGAATACTTTTCTGATATCATTGAATTTTTTAGTGCATGATCTCCCCAAAGGAATACAACACTGTGCAGAAGAAGAATTTGGTGGTTAGGGCTGCAGATTACCAACTTATTGCAGTACACTTGTATAAACTAGGTGCAGATAATATTCTAAGGAGATGTGTCATGGAACATGAATTTCCTATCATCTTGGAAGAAGAACATAAAGGAATAGTCGGAGGACACTATGCAGGAAAAGACACTGCATATAATATATTGCACACATGACTATGGTGGCCAATAGTTTCTAAATATGCAAAGGAATACTTCTAGACTTGTGATGTCTCTGAGAGGGTAGGAAAACCATCCAGGAGGGATGAGATTCCATTAAAACCTCAGGTGTAACACCCCAAGGCCGAGCCCCTACTGAATTGTAATTATGTTTATAGACTAGTGAGACGAGTGGTTATAAGATATGAGACTTATGTGTTTATTAGGATGGTGAGCCAGATTTTAAGGCCAATGAGCCTAATTTTTTATATGTAAATACTCACATCATTAGTGAAATTACACTACTACATCTAGACCGACTACAAAGAAGAGTTATGGGAGACTAAGCTCCACTAGGTAGGGTAAAGGAGGGGGATAAGTGTCTAGGCCTAGGGGCTAAGCTAGAGGGCTTACCTCTAAAGGAATAATATTTTATTATTATTTCCCAAAGGCTATGGTTGCCATAAGTTGTGTTCTCCTAAGTTCCCGGGAAAAGGGGGGAATGAGTGCTAAGTGGAACTCATGCAGCTTTAAGAAGACATGTATTGACCTGGGCACATGCAGTTTATAGCTGGGAAATCCATCTCATTGGGGGTTCGCTTCCCATTCTGGTGTTTCTCCCATACTTGCGTCTGGGCCAGTTTTTCGAGTTTCCTCACGACCCTTATGACTCTATGGAAGTCTATTACCCCTCCCAATTGACCAGGGAATGCACGCATTGGACCAGTTCTCCATCATTATCGCCTCAGTATCTAGTATGCACTTTTGGGATCCTGAAATCGAACTTGAGTTATCCCATGTGTCTCCTATGAAGGTCGATACATTTGTATTCACCTGAGCCGTGATGTGTCTTAGTGTTTGGTTGTTGCCACTTTTCGTTTCCATACCCATTTTTGGTTGTTGCCATCATTGTTTGTTAGCTAAATGTTGTTGATGTATTTCTTAGGAGCTGAATTGAATAAGTAGGTTGTCAGGCATGTGAGAAACTCTCCCAGGTGAGAGAGTTTGTTGGGAAGTGAGTTCTCCTGGAAGGGAGTCTCGTAGCAGCTATAGTACTCTGAGACTTCTGGTCTAGCCTGTTGTTGAAGCCCAAGGTAAGGGAGGTGTAGTAGTCGATGGACATGTATTAGTGAAGGTGTACCCTCCTAGGGTGGAGCAGGCATGTGGGGTATGAGGGTTTGTGGGTTGTGGGCATAAGTGGTTCCTGGGATAAAAGATCCTTCCTGTTGTTTTGTGCAACTTCCTTATTGTCCTTACCAAGACTAGAATTCCCTTGCCGATGGAGTTTAGTCCTAGCTCAGGGGTGACCCACTGTTGAGCATGATGAGCAGCATGGTCTAAGGCTGGGAGGTTCGTGGAAGGTCTGCACACAATTGGTGGATCTCAATTAAAAGATAGGTATTCATTCCATGTTCATTCACCGCTATGCATTTATATATGTTGTTACATCTATGGTTTTATCTGAATTACTACATGTATGATTTTACTGTTATTTCTACATCAGTCTGCATATTAGCATAATATTTTGTTTGTATATGGCTTTAATTATAGTTAGATGATAATTGTTATTTCTACGAGATAGCATGGCCCGACCTGGGTGGCTGAGGGTGTTAAAACAAATTGGTATCAGAGCATAGAGAGACGTCTGAAAGTGACGTTGTTTGTCTTATTGGTGGCTGGGGACATTAAAAATTGGTATCAGAGCAATAAAGGAAAAGTTAAGGTTGTTTTTGTAGCATTACCCGTCAGGGGTTGATGGTTGGGGACGTTACAAATTGGTATTATATCCAAGGTTCAAGCACTGAGCCTGGATGGGCCGGATAAGTGGTCATTAGAACCAAGGTTTAGAGAGAAATGGTGCCAAGAGGTTACCTTGGTCGTGTTACAAAGATCAGGAGGTGTAGCAGTATTATAAAACCACAACAGATGTGGTAATGGGCCGCACATTATTGTGGGTCGTTGGAATCTGTTCAGGAGAAGGAGGACAATTCTTGATGTCAGATATGGAGAAAAGTGTAGGAGGGTTAATATGAAAGTCCTTAAGAATTCAAGACTTTGGAAAAGTATGTGTTATAGAGGGGAAGAGGCTAAAGCCCCGAAGTCCCTAAAGTGGATCTACATCGTAGATCTGGGGAGAAGAGATCAACCATTGGATTGGGATGAAGTTGGACAGGAACCATTGGATCAATCCAAGGGTGGAATTTATAATGCGGTATGAATGACAAAGAGCTCCCAAATCTCCAATGTCCAGAGCTAATCCGGACCGTCTATCAAGAGGGACACGTGTCAGCAGATTGGTTTGTTTGGGATTTCGGTGTTCGAGAGAATGAGTCTGTGCTAAGAAGAGAACTCACGAAGCCTAAAGTTATAAAGCCCCGAAGAGCTGAGGTAGTGAGTCATGATGATGTCACCTGGAGGTGACATGGACCTTCCCTATACCTTCCACATGCCCCCACCTGGAATGTTGTCAGATGTACTATGTGGGCCCTCAGGTTACATAACATAGTTAAAGGTCGGTGGATCCACACTGGCATTGATCATGATACATCATGATCAACGACCAAGAGGCATTGTGGGGACCCAAGTTGCACGGGAGTTAATTCCCCAAGGCGGTCTCACAATCCAAACCACGGTTTTACCAGTGGGTTACGTGTCAATGTCAAAAGAATTGTGGGATGAAAGGTGTTAGCGATTACTTTTGTCATTAGGCACAGATGCACCCAGGTCTGCAGGATGACCGGGAAACACCCAAGTGCCGCAGCGGAAGTGTTAGCGATATTTCTTGTAATAGGGATAAAATGAGAAGGAGCGGGTTAAAAACCCACCTACCCTAAGTTTGGGATGCAAATGCATCCGTGTTTAAATAGAAATCAAATATGGATGGCAGAGATTCATGCGCCCAGATCAACGGTGCACATAGGATTCCGGAGCCCCCCCCGCCTTTCTACCTTTAAGAGGAGGGGGGGGTCCGGAATCTAAGGCGCATCTCTCCGACGACT
>ML787483.1:472148-488452 GCA_009831015.1 Picea engelmannii | reverse complement strand
CGGAATTGAGGACGCATCTCTCCGACAGCTGCGATTGGAGCGCCTGGATCAACGGCGCATAGGCAATCCGTACATCATTTGTCTTTCCTATGTTTAATCAGTGTGGGGCCCCCTTTCTTGTCATGTCATCTTGCCATCTGTTCTCCTCCTGACCATGTAATGAGGCTCACTCCCTTTTAGCCCCTTCCTCATCCTCCAACATCTGTCCGTCTCCCCTCTTCTGGTCCGTGTGGTCCCTTCCCCATCTCATCATCCACTCACCACCTGCCATATGTTTTCCCCTATAACCTCTCACACACCTCATCACTTCATATCTCACCCTCCTAGTTTTGGTGCCACCACTCCCATTATGCGTCCCCATCCTTCGCGTTGGCCTCCACACCTATTCATCAGGCTGTTTAGCTAATCGAGGTGGCAGTGCGGAGGGTCTTCCACGTCCCAAAGGTGTTGAGTTGGTCGGGCCATCCTCAATCCCAATGAAGTAGTTATTCAAGTAGTTCGTGGTGGTTAGACATCGCCTCCGCCATAATGGGAAAGTCCGGCGATGAATTAAAGGCATGTCGATTTACCCATGGAGTTGTCAGGAGTTCGATTGTGTCTGTGATAGTTGCACGATCATTCAGAGACGGCAGCCGCAGATTGTCAGAAGCCATGCAGACGCAATGTGTTTAATGCAGCGTCTCGATTTTGTTGCTGTTGTTTTCTTGAGTATATGAATGCGTTTTCACCATTTTTGTATCTATCGATGGTTGAGCAGAGCTCCCTACTGTAATGTTTTAGCAGCTATTCTATCTTTCAACTTATGCATCTGTATATGAGATTTCTTGTTTTATGATAGACAATTCTTCTTACTCCGTCTAATTTTCATCTTATGTTAAGAGGGTTCGTGAACGACTGACTCGCGCAGATTGTTGTAGTTCTGTTATGATAAAGGATTTATTATTACATAATTGTGTCCTCTGGCTTTGTGTTTGAATGCAAGCCGATCTTGTGTTTAAATGCTTTCTTCTACAGTCTATTAGAAGCCTTCTATTTATAATAAACCTCCGCTTTTCGCTTGTACAATTTTTTTTCCTGTTCACCCTTTACTACAACTCACTGTCTGAAATTTACGCAAGACCTCACTTGCTCATGCATACCTGGCTTGGTTTCATAGTTGGAACACTATTGTTCTAAGTTTCCCTCCATTTGATCACCCATATATAAACAAATGTGACATAAAACTGATGGGCGTCGGGCTCTGCTCCTGCTAGCAATCCAGGAGTGACTTCCGTCGCCAACATTTCTGGCACTGTTGCCGGGGACGAAGTTGAATATTTTCTCTGGGATTGACGACAACGATTAACTGATTCTAAAGGTGCATCATATATCATAATTATCAAGATTGTTGTTGTGCACCTGGCGACTCCATTGCGACGACTCCGCTGGGAAGAACCTGCTCTATTAATTGTGGCTTTTAGAGGTAGACACACGCAGTCTCATCCACAACTGCCCCTAGCTACACCTCAAACCGATCCAGAGGTGGTTCTCACAAAAGGAAAGGCCCTTGAAGAAGAAGATTCCACTGTCGAAACAGGTAATCCGCCATCTCCTTCTGTAAGAACTCTGTTTTCTCCTCCTTGATTTCTTAATAGACCTCCTTCAGAAGTTTCCCGTTTCCTGAATTTTGGGAGTGTTACTGTTGAGTTTTCCCCTCCTGGTCTGGGATTAGAGGGAGAAATCCTTGTCACTCCCCTCTCCTCTGAAGCTGTACCTTGGCATAGACCCAGGACCACAGAAGATTTCCCCACTCCTGCACAAGGAGGAGCACCTCCTGACTTGGACTCATTAGATTTCTCCTTAAATCCTCTCTTGTTTCCCACTCCCATTAAGAACTCATCCATAGTATCCAAGTTCCGAGTTCCTTCTCCTTCGAGTTCCCCTTTACATAATATCCATATGGCCGGAGAAAATCCCCCTATGACCGCAATGGAGGCCATCATAGCTGCTAGGTATGCTCCTCTTGTATTACCACAACTTCTCAATGCCCTCCCACCAGATAGATACCTAAAGCAGCTGCCCAAGTATACAGGCGAGGGGGACATAGCTGCTGAAGAACACCTAGCAGCCTTTTATACTTTCGCGGATGATAATATTATCATGCACGCAGACGTATGGATGAGTATTTTTGTCCATAGTCTCCAAGGAGAGGCTAGAAAATGGTTCAAGGCCCTGCCTCCTGGATCTATTGATGGAATCGAAGCTTTAGATAGTACCTTTTTGAGACAGTGGGGAGATAAAAAAGATTTCATGTATTACATGACAGAGTTTGGGTCGTTGAAGAGAAAGGAAGGAGAGTCTGTCTCCGACTTCTCCAAGAGATTTAATAAAATATACAACAAGATCCCTGCTGAGATAAAACCCTCTGAAGCCTCTGCAAAGATCACTTACTCCAGTGCTTTTGATCCTGACTTCTGCCTACTGCTAAGGGAGAGAAGGGCTACTACATTGGCTCACATGCAAGATGCGGTCGTGGAGGTAGAATCTAACATATTGGTTGTCAACTGACTCGGGAACGTAGGTGATAGAAATACATCCAAGAATAGGCCTAAAGCTTCCTCATCCAGTTCCTCTCCTCTGCCCCATCAGACAGATGAGACAGCTAGAGCACTAAAATCGCTTTCTGCCAAGATAGAAAGGTGGGAATTAGAGGGGAAGCCCATGTACAGAAATCCACAGAACACTAAGAGTAGAGGTTTCAGATGACCTACTAACAATATGCCTCAGGTTTTCCTGAGGGAACAAAGGGGAAAATACAGAGAAGATCAAAGGGTTCAAACCCCCCTCCAAAATAACCTAGTTGATCATGAGGAAAGAGAGGAGATAGATGAGTTTGGCCCTAAAATTCACTGTATTGAAGAAACTCCCCCTTTTCCCCATTTGACGCAGTCCGCATATGAAGAATCACTGATGAGTGCTCAAATTCATGAGTTGGGAAAAGAACAAAGGGTCGGTCACACTTCTAACAGATATAATCTCAGATCGAGAAGGAAAGAAGGAGACTTTGACAGCTCAGACCAACCTCTCATAGCAGAAAAACCTACTAGATCTGCAGCAGCTGCTACTAAAGATAAAAGAGCTCAGAGCGTTTTTCCAGTAGTCAAAGAACCCGTCACCGAGGTAAGGGAAGCTCCTAAGCCCATTCCATCCTTTAATTTTGAACATGAAATTCAAAAGATCAGAATCCCTGTCCCCCTCTTAGAGCTAGTTAAAAACAAAGATTTTAAAAGATCCCTCTCCAAGCTGCTACAATCCGAGTCCCCCCAGCCCCCCTCTGACTCAGTAAACCCTCAAGATGAGAAGCCAACCGTCCTCTTAGGCCCCATGGTAGAAGACAGAGATGACTCATCCCCCCCCTTCTACACATCCCTGAACATACATGATAAAGTGTTGCATAACTGCCTCATGGATTCATGGGCTTCCCATAACCTTATGCAAAAAATAGTCATGGAAGAATTGGGACTGGAGGTGACAAGGACTTATCATGATTTATATTCTTTTGATTCAAGGAGAGTTCAGTGCTTAGGAGTCATCAAAAGACCTGGTGGTTTCCCTGTTTCATCTGCCCATGAAAAGTGTGGTCATGCATATTGTGGTAGCCGACGTCCCCCAGAAATTCGGTATGCTATTGTCTAGATCGTGGATCAAAAAAATGGGAGGGGCACTACAGATGGATCTCACATACGCCACCATTCCGGTCTTCGGAGGGGAACAAAGGAGATTATACAGAGAAGCCTAGCTAGCCTATATTGTCAGTGATGAAGCAGACCCTACCAATCACCCCATCTTTGCACTTGACACCGACTTGGGGTCTAGTTTGTTGCAGCTTACCGATGCCCCTGAAATCTCTTTACTAATCAGAAAACATCCCAGCACTGATCATCCGATTTCCCCTCAAAGATCCTCTGTGTGGAATATGTTTTTTGACGGAGCTTCTTCTAGCGAAGGTGTTGGCGCTGGAGTGGTTTTCATATCACCTTGTCAAGAAGTCGTGTCCCTATCATACAAGCTGGAATTCGAGGTCACCAACAATGTGGCAGAGTATGAAGCTCTTGTTCTGGGTATGAGGGCAGCAAAGGAAATGGGAATTAAAGAGATAGCCATATTCGGATAAGCTGAGTTGCTTATTCAGTAGGTAAGGAATGCTTATCGTGCCCATAATCCCTGGCTCAGAAATTATCAGAATGAAGTATGGGACCTCATTGATAATTTCTTCTTGGCTCTTAACATTTCTTTCATTCTGAGGGGAGAAAATACTTTGGCCGATTCTTTAGCTGTCTCAACTAGTTTTCTCAAATTTCCTCTACCGCCTATAGTAAAAAATGATGTTGATATAAGATATAGGCCCTCGGTGCCGGAAAATGTCAAGCATTGGAAGGTGTTCGAGGATGATTTTAAACTCGAAAGGTTTCTCCAATCAGTTGATGAATTTTCTTCGTTGCATATTGACCAGGATCCCGACCTGGAAGGTGACCCTCATCCTGAGGAGTTTGTGAATAAAATTGCTAATCATCATATCATTCAGCTGCCCAGCGATCACATTCCGAGAGGACTTGTCCCTTTAGAAATATTGTTCAATGGGAATGATGTGCCAGTAAAGGGAAAGGTCTCAATTGAGGATGCCGATACAACCGAATGCAACATTGGTTCACAGGAGGAGCCTAGATTCGTCAAATTGTCAAGCAGTTTGACCAGAGAACAGAGGGACGAATATACGCAGTTGTTGCGAGAGTTCACTGATGTGTTTGCATGGACATACGAAGACCTAAATATGTATGACACATCGGTCATCGAGCACAAGATCCCGTTGAAGGAAGAGGCTAGGACATTCAGGCAGAAACTAAGACAGATAAATCCTATGTTGCTTCCTGTCATGGAGAAGGAAGTTAAAAAGTTGTTGGATGCACGAATCATTGTCCCCTTGAGATATTCCGAGTGGGTGGCCAACTTGGTCCTAGTAAGGAAGAAAAGCGAAGAAATCAGGCTTTGTGTCGATTTCAGGAACCTGAATAAAAGCTCAAAGAAAGACAATTACCCCCTACCTAAGATGGAACATATATTGCAGACGGTAACTGGTGTATCTAGGATATCCATGATCGATGGGTTTTCTGGCTATAATCAGATATCGTTCATGCCTGAGGACAGGGAGAAGACAACCTTCACCACTCCTTGGGGCACATTCATGTATGCCAAAATGCCATTTGGGTTGATGAATGTAGGAGCAACATTTCAGCGAGCCATGGACATAGCCTTCATCGGAGAAAAACACCAGTTCATAGTGATCTACCTAGATGACATCACAATTTTCTCCAGGTCTGATAAAGAGCACCGCTGTCACTTAAGGAAAGTTTTCTCAAAGTGCCGGAGATTTGGTCTTTCCCTAAATCCCAAGAATTCCCTGTTCGCTATGATGGAGGGAAAGCTGCTAGGCCATATAGTATCGATGGAAGGAGTAAGAATTGACCCCAGTAGAGTGGAGGCGATTCAAACCCTGTCACTTCCCAGGTCTAAAAAAGAGGTCCAGGCATTTCTAGGAAAGATTAACTTCCTGAGGAGATTCATCTCAAATTTTGCTGAACTGGTAAAACACATCACAACAATGCTCAGAAAGGGAAGTGAGGTGAGATGGACCACTGAGCCCCAGGCATATTTTGATCGAATAAAAAAGGCATTGACTGAGGCGCCTGTGCTAATCAGTCCTGATTATTCCAAGGATTTCCTGTTTTTTTCCTTTTCTTCCTGGGATACAGTGGCGGAGGTCTTACTGCAAAAAAATGAGGAAGGGCGTGAGCATCCCATCACCTTCTTCAGCAGGGCGTTAAGAGGCACAAAGAGCAGGTATGAAATCATGGAGAAGCAGAACTATGCCTTAGTGAAAGCTCTTAAAGCTTTCAAAGTCTATGTCTTGCATTCACAAGTAACAACATACGTTCCTTCAGCGTTTGTGAAGGACATCCTTGTGTAGCCCGACGTAGATGGGAAAAGAGGCCAATGGATCGCTAAAATTATGGAATTTGAATTAGAGATAAAACCCACCAAGTTGGTTAAGGGGCAAGGTTTAGCCAAGCTACTGGCTGAATCCAACTGCGAAGCCTTGGGAATTAGTTTCGTCAATACTCGCTCAAAATCTCAGCAAGCCGAATCGCCCAGCCAATGCTATCAAGATGGATTATCGCTAGCAAAATGTGCCTGGTATCGTGACATTCTGTATTTTCTGCAGGAGTTGAAGCCCCCCAATGGAATGGGAAAAAGAAAAGCAAGGGCTCTAAAGCTCAAGGTGGTCAGGTATTGCCTCATTGACCAAACCTTATAGTGGAAAGACCCTCTAGGGGTATTTCTGAGATGCCTGGACCCACAGGAGGCCCAGCAGGTTACGTTTGATTTTCATAGTGGCCTTTGTGGAGGTCATCATTTCTGGAAGACCACAGCCCACAAGATACTCCGAGCTGGGTATTACTGGCCCACTTTATTCCCCGATGTTTGCAGGGAGATCAGAGCTTGCACCAAATGTCAAAAGTTCTCAGGAAAGCAACAGCTCAAATCACTGCCATTGAAGCCTATAGTATCTCTAGCACCTTTTCAGCAGTGGGGGTTGGACTTCATTGGAGAAATTCATTCTCCCTCAAGTGGTCAACACAGATGGATTCTGACAGCAACAGATTATTTCACCAAGTGGATAGAAGTTGTCCCCACCAGAAGTGCATCACACAAAGTAATTATTATCTTCCTGGAGGATATCATAGCTAGATTTGGCTGTCCCGGCAGGATCGTCACCGATAACGCTGCTTATTTCAGGTATGAGCCTCTGATCAAGTTCTGCGAACAGTTCCAGATCTCACTAGTTCACTCTACCCCCTACTATCCCCAAGGCAACGGTTTAGCAGAGTCCTCCAACAAAATCCTGATAAGGATCGTTAAAAGAATATTGGAGGACAACAAAAGAGCCTGGGATTCAAAGTTGAAATTTTCTCTGTGGGCCGATCGTGTCACAACAAAGAAGTCTCTAGGAACTTCGCCATTTCAACTAGTCTACAGAGAAGAAGCGGTTTTCCATACTCAGCTCGCCTTACCTGTGGCGAAGTTCTTTCAAGACTATGAGGGAGAACCAGATCATATGATCAGAAGAATTCATCAAATAGTGGAAGTGCAACAGATCAAAGAACAAGTGAGGGGCGCAGCTTACATTCATCAGCAGAAGATCAAATAGGCTTTTGACAGGAAGGTCAGGAAAAAGGAGTTCGAGATCGAGGATTTGGTGTTTAAATGGGATGCGCCCAGATAGGATAAAGGAAAGCACAGCAAGTTCGACGCCCTCTGGATCGGCCCCTATAAAATCTCTGAGATTTTCTCCAACAACACCTATGGGTTGCAGGATTTGGAGGGTGAAGAGGTTTTCAACAGCCCAATGAATGGGCATTTTTTGAAAAAATGTTTTATTTGAGCCTTAGACGGCTCCTCTGTTTGTAAATATTGTCATGTTTTCTTATTTTATTTCCTTTTTGCATGTTTTCCAGCTTAATAAGTGACCCCATATCCCAATAGCAAGGCACTGAAGCTGCAGAAGGAGTTCTTAGAGCATCGCAGGGATGACTCTATCCCCCATGGAGCCTAATGTTAGCGATTATTTTTGTCATTAGGCGCAGATGCACCCAGGTCTGCAGGATGACCGGGAAACACCCAAGTGCAACAGCAGAAGTGTTAGCGATATTTCTTATAACAAGGATAAAATGCGAAGGAGCGGGTTAAAAACCCACCTACCCTAAGTTTGGGATGCAAATGCGTCAATGTTTAAATAGAAATCAAATCTGGATGGCAGAGATTCATGTGCCCGGATCAACGGCGCACATAGGATTCCAGAGCCCCGCCGCCTTTCTACCTTTAAGCGGAGGGGGGGGTCCGGAATCGAAGGTGCATCTCTCCGACGACTGCGATCGAAGCACCCGGATCAACAGTGCACAGGGTGATTCCGGACCCCCCCCCGCCTTTCTACCTTTAAGCGGAGGGGGGGTCCAGAATCGAGGACGCATCTCTCCGACGGCTGTGATTGGAGCACCCAGATCAATGGCGCACAGGAAATCCAGACATCCTTTGTCTTTCTGCGTTTAATCAACGTGGCGCCCCCTTTCTTGTCGTGTCATCTTGCCATCTGTTCTCCTCCTGACCATGTAATGAGGCTCGCTCCCTTTTAGCCCCTTCCTCATCCTCCGACATCTGTCTGTCTCCCCTCTTCTGGTCTGTGTGGTCCCTTCCCCATCTCATCATCCACTCGCCACCCGCCATATGTTTTCCCCTGTAACCTCTCACACACCTCATCACTTCATATCTCACCCTCCTAGTTTTGGTTCCACCACTCCCATTATGCGCCCCCATCCTTTGTGTTGGCCTCCACACCTATTCATCAAGTCGTTCAGCTAATCTAGGTGGCAGCACGGAGGGTCTTCCACATCCCAAAGGTGTCGAGTTGGCCGGGCCATCCTCAATCCCAATGAAGTAGTTATTCAAGTAGTTGGTGGTGGTTAGACATCGCCTCCGCCATAATGGGAAAGTCTAGTGATGAATTAAAGGAATGTCGATTCGCCCACGGAGTTGTCAGGAGTTCGATTGCGTCTGTCGTAGTTGCATGATCATTCAGAGACGGCAGCCACAGATTGTCAGAATCCATGCAGACGCAATGTGTTTAATGCAACGTCTTGATTTTGTTGTTGTTGTTTTCTTGAGTATATGAAGGCGTTTTCACCATTTTTGTATCTATCGATGGTTCAACAGAGCTCCCTACTGTAATTTTTTAGCAGTTATTCTAGCTTTCAGCTTATGCATCTATGTATGAGATTTCTTGTTTTATGATAGACAGTTCTTCTTACTCCATCTAATTTTCATCTTATGTTAAGAGGGTTCGTAAACAACTGACTCACGCGGATTGTTGTAGTTCTGTTATGATAAAGGATTTATTATTACATAATTGTGTCCTCTGGCTTTGTGTTTGAATGCAAGTCGATCTTGTGTTTAAATTCCTTCTTCTACAGTCTGTTAGAAGCCTTTTGTTTATAACAGGCCTCCGCTTTTCGCTTGTACAAGTTTTCTGCCTATTCACCCTTTACTATAGCTCACTGTCTGAAATTTATGCAAGACCTCACTTGCTCATGCATACCTAGCCTGGTTTCAGAGTTGGAACGCTATTGTTCTGAGTTTCCCTCCATTCAATCACCCATCTATAAACAACCGTGACATAAAACTAATGGGCATCGGGCTCTGCTCCTGCTAGCAATCCAGGAGTGACTTCCATCGCCAACAAAAGGCAGGTTACTCCAAAACGGTTTTGCATGCCCCCACAATTTGAAAGGCATTAAGTGATGTGACTATTCGGTATCTTAGTTC
This sequence comes from Picea engelmannii, assembly GCA_009831015.1. Lineage (NCBI taxonomy): Eukaryota > Viridiplantae > Streptophyta > Pinopsida > Pinales > Pinaceae > Picea > Picea engelmannii. Next base: position 479,038 of record ML787483.1, on the reverse strand, counting down.
AAGTACGGAAATCATGGGTCCCAGTGGACGTGTGGTGCCAATTGTGAAGTCCAAAGACTTGACACTATGGAAGAATGCTTCATAAGGGAACGAAAGGAAGAACTTTCAAAATGTTCATAATGCCGAGGTGACGAGACGTAATGACGTCACCAAAGTTGACATGGAAGTGTTCAGAGATTAACAGTTCAGGGTGTTGGGGGTGTGCGGATGTGAATTTATGAAGCTCTAAAGCTTCGAAGTCCTAGAGCTAAGATGCCTGAGGTTCCATAGTGAGTGCCAATCGTTGGATGTTGGGTAGTCATGGATTGTTGATCCACCCTACTTCGCGAGTTCATAAATCCATAAATCCAAGAGAAATGTTGTGATTTGCTTTGAAAACTTACGAAGTCAGAGGCCCGAAGTTCTGAATAAATGCCTATCGACCTAGCGCTTGGCCACAACCTGTGGTCGCATGGGTTGGGATCTAAGTGAAAGGGGCTAGTGCCCAAAAATTATTCATAATAGAGCAGAGCTCAGAAAGAAAAGATCTGCGAGGATTCTTGATTGATCGAGAACTGCAGAATGAAATCTGAAAGTTTCTTTGGATCAGATTGGTTTATGAATACTGTGGAATTTGTTAAGGACTGTTGGCCTGGAAAAATTCGGTTGACTGCACATTGTGTTTTCAAAGTTAAGAATTGTCAGAACTGAACCGAATTTCCACGTAGTGCGGAGAAATGGAGGAGGCACATAATGATTTCAGTTTAGAAAATGAAGCTAAAGGAATGGATGTTTATTTGGGATTTGAAGGATCTAACTCCAATGGGCATGGAGAAGAGATAGATGAGGGGGAAGACATGATGAAAATCATTGAAACATTGCAGAAATATGTCCAAACTCACCGAGGAGATAACAGAAAGCTCATGAAAGCCAGGAATCAACAGGGAGAATTCAACATAAAGTTGATACAGAGTCTGTAAAGGATAGAAAAGAAATTGGATAAGGAGAGTGACTCCAGTAAATCAGGAAGTCATAGGTCCCCTGATGAGAAGAGAAAATCAAGGAGTGTTGGAGACACCATCATCACTCCTAAGGGCACTCGAAGAGGAGGGAACACAGTAGTTCAAGCCCATCTCCTACCAGAAATCATAGGATATCTGGAGTGGATGAACTGAAGGGTTAAATGAACAATATTAAACCTCCTACTTTTGATGCAGAACACAATAAAGATGAAGATGTTGAGACATGCCTATTGGGCATGAGGAAATATTTCCAACTGCATAACTATTCTTCGCATGTAGAGGGATGAATTTCCATCTACCAACTTAAAGGAAAGGAATCCATATGGTGGGATCAGCTTGTGCAAGTACAAGACGTCAGAGAGAAGAATGATACATGGAGGGAATTCAAGAGACAATTTGAAAAGAAATACTTAACTAAGAGGTATTGTGACAAGAAAATGAAACAGTTCTTCGAACTCAAGCTGGGAAGTATGTCCATTGATGAGTATGAAAGAACATTCTTGGAGTTGTTGAAATATGTCCCCTTCATCAAGGATGAGACAATTAAGATTCAAAGGTATCTGAGTGGGACGTCATCTTCCATTAGTGACAAGATCTAGTATGATGACCCGAAAACTATGGAAGAAACTATAAGGAGAGAAAAATTCTTATATGATCCGTAAAAATAAAAGCCTACTTTCCAAAAATCTTGCGAAGACAAGAAGAATTTCAAGAGGGAACAGAGGCAGAAGGGAATCAAACCACCATTTTTCTGAAATAGTCCTCAAGGAAAACCAATTTTGAGAGAGCCTAGGATGGCTAAAGTAGGTGGGAAAAGGCCAAGACAGACACCTATGGAGTGTTGGGGATGCAAAGGAGATCATAGGTATAGAGATTGTCCTCACAGAAAGGATAAGGTGAGAGTTGTTCATAGTGTTCAACAAGCAGAAACAATGGAGGACATGGGCAGAAGAGTACCAAGAATCTATGCATCCTTGGACAACAAGCAAGATGAGTATCAATCACACATGATTGAAGTAGAAGGTATGATCAATAACCATGCCTTTACTATTTTAATAGACTCGGGATCTAGTCATAGTTACATAGATCCTAAAGTTGTGGAAATATTATGCTTGATGAGAAGCAAGCATGAGAAATCTTGGTTGGTGCAACTAGCTACAGGAGCCAAGAGGAAAGTTGTTGGGTCAGTTAAATCATGTCCAGTGGGCATGAATGGAATAAGTACCAAGGCATATATGAATATCTTTCCTTTAGGTTCATATGATTTCCTAATTGGTATGGACTGGTTGGAACAACACCATGCCATTTTAGACTGCCATAACAAGGCATTCACTTTCTTGGATGAGGAAAGAAATCAGAGAACAATCGAAGGAATTCCCAGGGCAGTTGTTATTAGAGAAATTTCAGCAATGCAGTTGAAGAAATGCTACAGGAAAGGCTGTCAACTATTTCTAGCTCATATGGAGGAAGCATCTAAGGATAAGGTGCCAATTATGGAGGACTATGCAGTCCTGGAAGATTTTGAAGATGTGTTCAAGGAGGTACTAGGACTACCTCCAAAGAGAGATATTGATTTCTCTATAAATTTGATGCTTGGAGCAGCTGCAGTGTCAAATACTCCCTATAGAATGAGTACACTAGAGATGAAGGAATTACGAATGCATCTTGAAGAGCTTCTAAAGAAGAGGTATATTCGCCCAAGTGTATCACCTTGAGGTGCCCCAGTCTTGTTCGTAAAGAAAAAAGATGGAACAATGAGATTGTGCATTGATTTCATACAGTTGAACAAAGTGACTATTAAGAACAAGTATCCTTTGCCAAGGATCGATGATATCTTTGTTCAGTTGAAGGATGCCAAGATGTTTTTGAAGATTGATCTCAAGTCAAGATATCATTAGGTAAGGATTAAAGAGGAAGACGTCAGCAAGACTACCTTCAGAACAAGGTATGGTCATTATGAATTCATAGTGGTGCCATTTGGGTTATCAAATGCACCTGTTGTTTTCATGTGCCTAATGAATGGTGTATTCAGAGAATATCTAGACAATTTTGTCATAATCTTTTTGGATGAGATCTTGGTGTATTCCAAGTCGAGGGAAGAGCATGAAAATCATCTGAGGATGGTGTTGCAGGTGCTAAGAGAGCACCAACTGTATGCCAAATTGAGCAAGTGTCATTTTATCAAAAGCATATCCATTATTTGGGACATATCATTTTAAAGGATGGGATAGAGTTGGATCCTGAGAAGATAGAAGCCATTAGAGAATGGTCAACGCTGAAGAATGTGACAGAAGTCAGATCCTTTATGGGTCTAGCTGGATATTACAAAAGGTTCATTGTAGAGTTCTCAAGGATAGCTCACCCCATCACTTCCTTACAAAGGAAGGATAAGAAATTTCAATGGACAAAAGAATGTGAGAGAAGCTTCCAAAAATTGAAGCAATTGTTAACCAGTGCTCCAATCCTAAGGATTGCAGATCTGAATGAAGATTTTGTAGTGTATACAGACACATGTAAAGAAGTACTGGGAGGATTTCTCAGTCATAATGGGTTTGTAATATGTTATGAGTCTAGGAAGATGAAGGATCATGAAAATAACTATGCAACTCATGATTTGGAGTTGGCATCCATAGTGCACGCTCTAAAGAAATGAAGAAATTACCTCATGGGGAAGAAGTTTGAACTGAGGACAGACCATAACGGTTTGAAGTATTTGTTTGATCAACCAACCTTGAATGCTAGGCAGAGTAGATGGTTGGAATTCCTTTGTGAGTACGACTTTGATATCAAGCATATCAAAGGAAAGGAGAACAAAGTGGCTGATGCACTCAGCAGAAGAGTGCATGAACTACATGCTACAACCGTTAGCATGTATCAAATTGATATTAAAGGAAAAAATTTGGAAGCTGCAAATGCAGACTTGTAGTACATGGAATTGGTAGCAAAGCTACATCAAGGTAAGATGTTACAGAAAGGTTAAGATTATAAATTGGAAGTTAATGGAACACTCTTGTACAAAAACATAATTTATGTACATAATTGCCATGAATTGAGAATTATGATCTTGAAATAAATGCATAATGTAACTTATGTTGGGCACCCTGGATATCAAAAAATAGTGGCAATAGTCAATAGCTATTACTTTTGGCTAGGCATGAAGAAGGAAATTGCAGAGTACATAGCTAAATGTTTAGAATGTCAAAGGGTCAAGGCTGAGCATAGACAACCAGTTGAGTTGCTACAACCATTTCCCATTCCTGAGTGGAAGTGGGAAGTGGTGACAATGGATTTCATCACAGGATTGCCCAGAACTGACAAGCAACATGATTCCATCATGGTGGTGATGGATAAGCTTATGAAAGCTGCCCATTTTATTCCATTGAAAACTACTCAGAAGGCAGCTAATGTTGTTGATATGTATATGAAGGAAGTAGCACAATTGCACGGTATTCCCAAGACAATTGTGTCTAAAAGAGACCCGAAATTCACCTCAAAGTTTTGAAAAGGGTTATTCAAAGGATTTAGAACGAATTTGAACTTCAGCACAACCTATCATCCTGAGTCTGATGGGAAAACATAAAGGGTGAACCAAGTGATAGAGGACATGCTAAGGATGTATGTGATGGAAAAACCATCTAAATGTGAAGACTACCTACACTTGGTAGAATTTTCTTACAACAATGGGTATCAAGCATCACTGAAGATGAGCTCATTCGAAGCACTTTATGGAATAAAGTGAAACACACCAATAAGCTGGTACAACCCAACTGATAGAGAAATAATTGGGCCAGAGTTGCTCAAGGAAATGGAAGAGAAGATGTTGAAGATTAAGCAGAATTTGAAGGTTTCCCAAGACAGATAGAAAATATATGCAGACAAAGGAAGAACCCATAGGGAGTTCAAAGTGGGTGACAATGTTTTCCTGAAGGTGAAAGCCAACAAAAGTTCCCTGAAGCTGGGAAACTGTTCCAAGTTGGGAGCCAGATATTGTGAGCCATTTGAAATCCTAGAAAGGATTGGACCAGTTGCATATATGCTTTCATTTCTTGCATCCATGACTGTACATAATGTGTTTCATGTTTCATTTCTTAAGAAATATATACATGATGCTAATCATGTTATTGATTGGAATGTGATTTAGGTGAAGCAAGAAGGCATCTTGCAGGTGCATTCAATGCGTATATTGGGCCGAAAAAACAAGAAGCTTCGGAATTGATCCATAGGGCTTGTAAAATTCCAGTGGACCTGGTATGGTCTTGAGGACGCAACATGGGAGCATGAAGATGCTTTGCGGGCAAAGTACCCACATCTTTTTGAACATTTTGGAAATCTTTTTGCAGTTGTGTAAATAAGTTTCACTGAGGACAGTGCAAAAATAAGGGGAGGGGATTGTAACACCCCAAGGATGAGCCCCTGCTAAATTGTAATTATGTTTATAGGCTGGTGAGATGAGTGGTTATAAGCTAAGAGACTTATGTGTTTATTAGGATGGTGATCCATATTCTAAGACCAATGAGCCTAATTTTGTATATGCAAATACTCACATCATTAATGAAATTACACTGTTGCGTGTAGACCAACCATGAAGAAGAGTTATGGGTGACTACGCTCCACTAGGTAGGGTAAAGGAGGGGGCTAAGTGTCTAGGCCTATGGGATAAACTATAGGGCTTACCTCTAAGGGAATAATATTTTATTATTATTTTCCAAAGGCTATGGTTCACATAAGTCGTGTTGTCCTAAGTTCCTCGGAAAAGGGAGGAACGAGTGCTAAGTGTAACTCATGTGGCTTCAGGAATACATGTAAATGTTAGGTAAGACATGTAAATTGGTATCAGAGCATAGAGAGACGTCCAGAAGTGACGTTTCCCGGCATGTTGGTGGTTGGGGATGTTACAAATTGGTATCAGAGCAGTAAAGGAAAAGATAAGGTTGCTTTTGTAGTGTTACTTGATAGGGGTTGATGGTTGGGGACGTTACATCAGGTAACCCTTAAAGTGTTTGACAAATGGGAAATAGATTTTGTAGGACCAATCAGTCCACCAACTAGAAGATCAAGAGAAAGTTATATCATTACAACAAAAGAATATTTAACCAGATGGGCTAAGGCAACAACGGTAAAATATTACAACTTGGAAACTACAACGCACTTTCTATTTGAACAAGTAATTACAAGATTTGGATGCCCTAGAATTATGGAACTCATTTTCTCAATAATACCATTCAGGCAACGACTGAATAATTTGAAATACAACATCAAAAGAGCACTCCATACCATCCTCGGGAGAATGGAATAGTGGAGGCATTCAATAAAATATTGGATAATTTCCTAACTAAAATTTGCAATGTAAACAAGGATGATTGGAATTTGAAGATACCAACAATACTATGGGCCTATAGAACCACATGCAAGAAACTCACAGGGAAAACACCTTTAAGATTGGTGTATGGTAAGGAAGTAGTAGTCCCTTTAGAGTATTCGATACCTAGTTTGTGTGTTGCATCCATTACAAACATGACAGAAAGAGGCACAATACAAGAAATATTGTCTCAACTCATGGCACTAGAAGAGGACATGATTATGGCTAGTTTCCATTAGGAAGTACAGAAAGCCAAAGACAAATCTTGGCATGATATATATAGTAAAAATAAAAACTTTAAGGAAGGAGATTGTTGGGGCTCAGAAATGTCCTATTCTCATCCACCTTTCCCGTCATCATTCTTCACATTTCATCTCCCCATTAACATTTCATGATATCATTTCCATAAATATACTTGGGTTTCACCTTATTGTTATCCACTTTATTCATTTTAGTATTTAAAAGGAATTTGTGATTAAATGTTAGAAAATCAACATGTTTTCATATGTATCTCAAATATGTGTGAGCTT
>ML787483.1:429022-472098 GCA_009831015.1 Picea engelmannii | reverse complement strand
TATGAGAGATATGTGTGAGGATTTAAAGGGATTATATTTTGTAATAATGGAAAATAGGTTGAGAGAATAGTGGATCTGTAATAATGAGATGGTTATCTTATCTTCAAGGCTCTCATGTATAAAAGAGAGTGCTATCTCTTCATGAGAATTGAATTAAGATGTAATTAGAATTAGAGTAGTCATTAGGATTCAAAAGAGAAAGGGATTCTTAGCTTTGATTCATATTCTTTCATTGTTATGCTTTCATGATTTTCATTTGATTATTGTTATGTAATTCAAGATAGCTTTATTGTGTGAGCTCACATATGTTATTTGTCGTTAACTCTTCACATGTTGTATTGCTTTTCCTTTATGCAATTTCCTGCTTTCCTAGATTAATGTTTCCTGCTTTCCTAGATTGGTTTCATTTCATAAATTTAGATTATATTACTTCTACTTCAGTCCTGCATATATAATGTGTGTGCTTCATAAGCCTATGAACCTCGGATTGACAAATTAAATGGTTGGGAAAATACTACAACGGAATTAAACGACAATATTTCCTCCTAAGGTAAGACTATTTTATATGGGTATTACATGTCATTCCATTTCCGATGGTATGTGGAACTTCACATAACTCCTCATGATTAGAGAGTTATGGCCATGCGAAGTTGGAGAACCCAAGTTTGGGTAATGGAACCAAGTTTGTTTGATGGATAATGGTACGAGTTTTGATATATTTTTAGGTAATACTATTCTATATGGATATTACATGTCATTCCATTTCCGGCGGTATGTGGAATGCCACATAACTCCTCACGGTTAGAGAGTTATGGCCATGTGAAGTTGGAGAACCCTCATGAGTCATCTCGAAGCCCCAAAAGGTCAAAGTGGTTTAAGAGATTTTAGAAGGTAAATAATAAAATGAAGTGATGATTTCACTATAATTCAAAGTGAATACAAAATAAATTATATAAATAATAAAGTTAATGGAGAAAATTACTAAGTGGACAAGTGGTTAGAAGTGGGTTAGCCCTAAAATAAGGAAAGTGGGTTAAGATGATTAAAAGGTAACCCCTTGAGGAAGCTACAAGAAAGTATAAATAGGAAGCAAGGCTCTCTCATTTTAATAAAACTCGATCATATTGAATACCTACTAAGCCAAAATATATCTAAGCCAAATTTCAGAGGGAAGGTGAAGTAAAGAAGGCCGAAATTCAAGGGAGGATAAATTCTTTTGATGATGCTTTCTAAGGTATGTTATTTACATGTCATCTCACCATTTTCGAAATAAATTTTTTTCTAGAATGATTCAAACCGTGAAATTAGGAGGCCATTGTGGAAACATATCCAAGTAGTTGTGGTACAAATTTCATCTTGTGGGTCGTTGTATTTTTGGAGTTACACTCCGTGGAAAATAGGGTTTGTGGCTAGTCCTGAAACTAGTCTAAAACATGTGTTTCAGGTAAAAACATCATAAATTATTCATAACATATGAAAATTCCATAAGACCAAATTTGTTGGTTAGATTATAGTCTATAGTATTTTGTGTACAATTTTCAGATACCTACAAAAAATCTTCCGTGCGAGGAACGCTCTACAAGTTGGGTCTCTAGAATAAGCCATAATTCAACAAGGTATGTCATCTTTGCTATAACTCATTTTGTGAGAGGTTCCAAGTAGTGACACCTGAAGGAATTGCTGATCTAGATTATCTTCGGCACGAAATGAGATCAGAGATATAATAAAAAAATGCACAGAGATATCACAAATATTCAATAATATAACAGAAATATACCAGAGATGCAACCATAAACACAGAGATACAGTAATACATGATTTCTATTAATGAAATAAATGTACAGAGACTGTAAAAATAGAGTGAAAGACTCACTAGAATGGTGGTATCTTATCTCTAAGAAGAGATGTGACGACTACTCGCATTCGCAAGAAGAAGATTACAATGAGGCTCTGAAGGCCTTTTTACAATAAACAGGAATGCCAAAAGTTCTAGACATCCAAAAACCTAACACTAAGAGATGAAGCACCAAAAGTCATGTGGGCCCTGTTTGGGTAAGTTAGTTAGGGAGACTGTTTGGGAGACTGTTTGTTAGGGACGTCGTTGTCATACTTTGGTTGTTGCAGATTTGCAGAACCAAAATCTCGTTTGTTCTGGTGCTTAAATTTCTGCTCGATTTTAACAACATATCGATAGGCAACACTGAGTGATGAGATGTCCAGAAAATTCATTTCAGTTTGGATGTATCTGTGTAGAACCCCACGGTATTTCAGAAACAAATGTCGTTCAAAGTCTTTGATACCCATCTTTGTGCACAAGGTATGGAAGGTATTGGTGAACTCTGGAATTTCTTGGCCCCTCTCTTGCTACAGCGTGGTGCATCTCATGTACTAGTACTCATATTTGCCAACAGGGTAATATTGTTCCTTTACCGCATCCACAAAAAAATCCCAAGTGGGATCGGCCCCATCTATTTTATACTCCTCTCTGGAACTCTGCTCCCAATAAGTTTTCCACCAATGTTTGACATGGAGGAGAGCTTTAAGGAGTGCAAAGGTGATCTTTTCTTTTTCGGAAAATTTGTGAACAGAGAAATAACCTTCTAGCAGATTTAACCATTTGTCTAGGGCTTCTGCATCTATCTGTCCTTCAAATACAGGAATATAAAAATTAACTTGTACCTTGAAAGGCGAGGTGCCTCCAAAGTGGCTGCTTGATGAAGATGCACCTATTGCTATCGGCAGGCATTGAAGGATGTGGGAAAAATTCTCCATCATTTTTTCCCTCTGTCACGTGAGAGCTTGCTCAAGCAACAGACTGATAAGATCTTCTGCTCCGTCGTTTTTCTTTTCTTCCGACATTGAGGTTTTCTTGGGTGTGCAAGAGCGATTGTCCTCAAGAGAGACAAGCTCGAGACCCAACTTGCTATACTTAGACCTCGTCGAGGACATGCACTGAAAAAAACGACAAAGAACAACCTGCTCTGATACCACTGATCCAGATTATTTTTGGCACGAAATGAGATCGAAGATATAATAAAGAAATGCACAGAGATATCGCAGATATTCAATAATATAACAGAAATATATCAGAGATGCAACCATAAACACAGAGATACAATAATACATGATTTCTATTAATGAAATAAATGTACAGAGACTGTAAAAATACAGAGTGAAAGACTCGCTAGAATGGTGGTAGCTTATCTCTGAGAAGAGATGTGACGGCTACTCGCATTCGCAAGAAGATGATTACAATGAGGCTCTAAAGGAATTTTTACAATAAACAAGAATGCCAAAAGTCCTAGACACCCGAAAACCTAATCCTAGGAGATGAAGCACCAAAAGTCATGTGGGCCCCGTTTGGGTAATTTAGTACATCAACTTCTTGTGGTCATAATTTTTGCATACGATATATGTTTTAGGTGTATGATAGCTCGTTGGAAAGGTATCATTAAGGAGATTCATTTTGGGGGCTCAATCATTCCTTCAAATGTCATTGAGAACCTCATTCTCAAAAAACCTTCATTTGGGCCCTCAAAATGGCCCCGGAAGTTAAAAACTGCTAAAAATAGTAAATTGTCAAATTTGCCAGAAAACTGTTTTGAGTCAGTCGAAAAAGGTGGGTGGCCACCGATATCCACCTGGATCAATCCTCCCTCCTTAGTAAAAAATGGTCTCCATTGTGTTGAGTTCCCAGCGGAGAGGGAAAAGCGTTTGATGAATCTACATTTTGGTGAGTTACTTGCCTTGCTGGAGACGTCGCACTGCTCAGTTTGTGGAAGTCTGTCACGAACCTGTTGAGGTTGATGTTTTTCAACAAGTTGGGACTCATGAGAGGATGGTGTGAAGAAGAAATACTTATGCTTTGCTTCAAACTTTTCGACCTACTTCTGTTGGATAGAAGGTGCTTGGGGTGAAGCTGTAGTGGTTGCAGTGTCCTTCTGTTCCCCTTTTGAACAGATTGTGAAGAAGTAGAATTTTGCAGTATGAGATACTACCTTGTGGCACTTTTTAGGTGGAAGAGTAGTTGAAACTACCTCTGGTATTCTGTAGCGATGACCCCCAAGAGAAGAAATGAAACTGCGGGGTCGAGACTCATAAACAACATGGCGCTTCCACATATATGGTTGGCCCAAGAGAACATCACAGACATCTAGTGGGGAAACATCACATAATACCTCATCCTTGAAGGGTTGGATTCCACATGACAATAGACATTGTTGGCTGACACGAAGATCTCATCCTTGGCGAAGCCACCCGATCCTGTATGGTTGAGGGTGTGGTGTTGTCGACAATCCCAACTATTTAACAACCTCTGCTGAGATGAGGTTCTTTTGGATTCCACTATCAACAATAAAATGCAGCGGGGTCCCCTTCACCCACATATGTGAATGAAAAATGTGGTCCACCTCTTTAGGCTCTGTTGGTTCTTCTGGTTGAATTGTTGCGTTCGTGACAATAGCAGTGGGGTATGCGTCAATGATCTGTCCTTTACCAGTAATTTTAGAATCAGATTCTGAATCAGGTTTCGGCTCCTAGTATTTGATCTCGGCCACCAATGACCATTTTGAGTGATATTCATCGGTGTTGTGCCAGGGGATTTTGTGGAAATCACACCATTTTCTAGTGTCCTTCTTTGTCTTCCTGTGAGACTTCTTTTCATGTGGCTTGGACTAGTTTTTGGGAGACTGTTTGTTAGGGATGTCTTTGCCATACTTTGGTTGTTGCGGGTTTGTAGAACCAAAATCCCATTTGTTCTGGTGTTTAAATTTCTTCTCGATTTTAACAACATATCAATAGGCAGCACCGAGTGATGAGTGTTGTAGGAAAATCTCTCTGCGAACAGGTAGATCGCCTCTAAGAGCTTGACCCTAACTCTAGATAGAAAATTCTTAACGTGGACACTGACTTCCTTTCGAATCAATCTAAACTAACACATGAGAAGGAAAGATGACAGAAGTACCTCTTTATCGACGTTTGTCCCTGCACGCTCCGAGTTGCGCTCCAATCCTTTGCTCCTCACTGAGTTCTGCAGACAAACAAGATACGACCACTTCCTACTCTATTGATGTTAGCTTGAAAACAGATCTATCAATTAATGATAAGTTCATGTAACATTAGACACAAACTAGAAAGAAACAGGCCAAGCGTGTCATATTGATGAGAATAATGAAAACAATACTTACAATCGTAGATGTGAATGCGACAGCTTCGTCAAGTCCTCTTCGTCTAACCCTTGCCTGAAAGCTCCACAACTTCGATAACAGCAGCTTCACTGATCACTCTCTTCTGGCTGACTAGCATTTCATACTAGTCATAGGTTTCATACTAGCATTTCTTCCCCCTTTCCACCATCATAGAGCCTGCTTATATAGGTTAAGAGGAGCTTAACCTCTTGAGTTATCTTTAGAACAAGTTGGGAACTTCCTCCTCAGATCAGGTATCTCTTGATGAAACCAAGAATTTGAATACAACTACCTCCTAATCTCGAAATATCCTCCCCTTATTCTCCTCAACAGGCCAACTACTGCCTCAGATTAGACAGCGCTCCCTTAGAAGGGGCATCAGAGAATTGTAGCGCTCCCTGGTAAGCTTTAGGGAAGCGCCAGCGCCTTCAAGATGAGTAGCGCTCCTTCAGAGGGGGTAGGGGAGCATTATAATTCTCCTTGAAGCCTTGTAGGGGAGCGCCAACGCTCCTAAGGCTGATATAGGGGAGCACTCCCCCTCAAAACCTTTGTTTCAGAGCTCTCTTCAGGTGTCAAGAGTTATTTGACTTCAGTAAACCAGTTCTTCTTCTTCAAATCAAGCACATGAGATGTTTTAAGTGTCTCCTTAGTGTCGTCGGCATGGTAGTATGCTCGAACATCATTTGTGACACTTGTGACCAACTTGCAACACTTGCGAAAGTTGTAAGGAGGATGTGACACTTACGACAATTGAGAGGAAGATGTGACAATTATCCAGCTGAGTAATTTTGACGTGTAACAGATTGCCCCCCAAAGTATGAAGTTAGAAGATGCCAACTGATAAATGAAATACTTTGTAGACGTCCAAGCAAGGGTATAGATTCGGAGAACCCGACAGAAGCTGCACACAAACATCCAACAAATATCATGACATATTTCAAAACCCAAGGCAGGCATACCTATGCTTGGGTGATCAAGACTTTGCAAGGTATGGACGCCATAAAATGCACTGCGGATCCATAATTGTATTGATAAAAAGGTATAGCCACCGAAGATACAATGTGGATCTATACTCGGATGACTCGGACTGATCATAGCCACAAATAATACACAGTGGATCTATGATATGACAAGACATAGCCACGACCAATACAAAGTGGATCTATGTTACAGTGTATGTGTTCTTTGTCCAATAGAAATTCCTTTGCAGCCTAGGCAAATCATATATCAAAGTGATCGCTCAACCTAGGGTCTTCTTACCAATCTCAATATGGTACGAATCTGACCATGAAAATAGATGTCCTGATGTCGAACATGGCAGAAACCACTTGATTAGCAGTCAATGGTGTGAACCGTTAACAAGTGCGAGGGAGATCACCATTAATTTCAATGATTCCCAAGGTACCCTAGTACATTCCAGTGAATGTGGATAGATGAGCTGAGGTCAAACATCCGTGGAATCATTCGATCAAGGGTCAATGATGTAAACCCACTGTCAAATGTGAGGAGGCATGCCATTGAGGCATGTAGGTCCCAAAGTAATAACTAGTTTCTAAGTCTGATTCCCGGATGATGTGTTGAAGTCGACAGGAATAGACTCGTCGAGGGAGGGCCTTGATGTATCCCTCATCAACAACACGAAACAGACATGGAGATGTAATTGGCAGATCAAAAGGACATGGACTGACACAGGTTTTGAGGCAAGATACTTGGGATGGCTAACTCTCGAGGCGGATACTTCCCTTGAACACTGAGGCACAACAACAAAACATGACATGGACCAAAACTATGCAGTGGGTATCGTGACTTGCGTCGGGTGACCCAAAGGAGTGAAAGGAACTCAAAGGATTGGCTCAGTGCAGAGGTTCAGTGGATTATGATATGTGCAAATGACAAAGTGTCGTGTTCAAGGGTGACTCTAAGAAGTGTTGGATTATGTTCTCAAGAGACTGCTTGGCTTGCTCCTTTCAATTTTTCCCCCATCCAGATATATGAGTACCTATTTTTGGTTTAATGAGCTCGAGGAGGATAACATGTGCTCAATATAACTCACCTTCGGTAAGTTTCTCTTCGTTTATTTAATGAACTGGAAGAAGTAAGAGTTTAGTCCCATATGGGTCTGTCGATGTGTGCTTTAACGAGTCCAAAGACAGAAAACTCGAAGGTTTTTCGGGATTATAGAGTTTGGAAAAACACTTAAAAGAGAACTCTCTCAGTTCATTTTTCGTACAATATTCCAACGAGACCGAAAAAGGGTTAAACTATCGCTCGAAAGACGCTCTTTCTGACCTTTTAACATGTGTGAAAGGAAGCAAGGTCACTCGACAATCTTTTCATATTTAGAGAGTCTGAAAAGGGTTTAAAGGAGACTCCAGGGGGGTTCCTTTTTCGTGTGTTCGTATCCGTACGGGTCCGAAAAAGAGATAAAAGTTTACCCGGCTACGTTCTCATATTGTCGATCTCGAGAACGAGCTAAGACTATGCTCATAAGTGCGACAAGGTGAATAATCCATCAAGACTGCCAGGAAACCTGCGATGCCAAAACTACAAACCAGGGTTTAATGAAGCCATTATATCATTAGAGAAACCCAAAAAATGACCATACCTTATAAAAAATGAAAATTTATAAATAAAAATTGATTTGAAATTTTATTTACCATTTCATTTTGCAAGGATTTTGGAGTAGTGGTGATTCTCAGTTTGAAGTGGATCTTGTTTTGTTTGCTGCCGGAGCTACGGTCGACCATTTTGCTCGCCGTTCAGACCAGGTAGGTGTCCATCTCTTTCTCTTTCAATTGCATGGTTTCACATCCATTTTCATAGCATTATTTATTTTAAAACACGAAGCCCTAAGTTGCCCCAATTAGAACCAAATCGGCCTCTTTAAAACTCAATGGGAAAACGGGATTTTGTTTTGCAAAAACGTTCTAGGAATGGATTGTTAAGATTTCAAAACCCTAGAAGTTAATTAGATGGGTCGTTTTTTACCAAAAAATCCATGGGAAATCCCCCACGCACGCCCACACAACCATAAAATCGTTTTGATCTTTTAAAACGTTTTTATCATTGTTTGATGAATGTTGAATGCTTAGGAGAGGGCGTGGTGGTTAAAAAGAGTGTGTGGTTACTTTTAAATGATGTGGGCATCTTATTTCACGTTTTAAATTACTTTTGAAAATTGTCAAAATTGCCAAAACGTGGAAATAATGAGCTTTTTATTTCTTTTGTTTTGTAGGTAACTTCGGTGATCATGATTGAATGGAAAGAGAGGGAACATGAGATGGATGACTTAGCTGCCTTACGGAGTCCTCGCACACGGGCCGCTTTGCGAGCTTGCGGTTTTCTCAAATTCTTCAAGTTGCAAAAGATGAAGAAAGAGGTTTTATTGCTCGAACATATGATTGGCCTATGGGATGTTACAGAACAAGGATTCTGAATCGGCACACAACTTTTAACCATTGAGTTAGAAGACGTGTACTTTTTGACCGGCCTCTCGAAAAGAGGGGTCCCCATATTGTTCTCCGGGCAGCGGGCGCTACCTGAACAAGTGGACGTGTATCTGGTATGCCACTGCATTCCAGGAGCAAGGTTGGTAGGGGGAAGAATCCCTATCACAGATATTCGATATTTGCCCCTCCAGTCTATACTATTTTCTATCACAATCATGACAGGCAGCACTAGCGCCCATCTGGCATCAAGATCATAGGTGGCTTACGGTGTTCAGTGTTTGGAACCAACACTATTCAACTGGAGTGCAACTTTCCTTCGAAATGTGAAGGAACGGATCTCATGATGTAGCACTAGACAGAAGAAGTTTGGTTACGGCTCATTTTTGGTCTCATTTTTTTTAGAGCGCATCCCCCAGATGCAGCCTCAGATAGCGTTGGCGGTGTGACCAGTGGATGAACCTAGGATGGAGAGGTGGACTAGTCAGAGTTCCATTTCACTGGCAATTTCTTTGCCTGGCTGAGACGGAAGTACCTTTGGATAGAGGACTTCCCTTATGCCGATGTAGATTTCTGCGGGAGCATGGACTTGATTTTTCCCATGGGGGAAGACTGGGATGAGTCAGGTAAGAGACCGAGCCATACCTTGTCTAGTTTTTGATGTATATGTATTTTTTGGGGTATGTAAAAGAGTTTTAACAGATGTATAGTTTCCAACATGCAGACAAGGGAGCAGTGCGCCCAGCTGATATACCGGTACCAAGACGTCGCGGAGGCATCCCGGTCGCAGCAGATCCGGCAGTACCAGTAGTAGGTCTCTGGGAAGTTGAGAGAAACCTCCAAGGCCTTATGATGGGCATCCCTCCTCTGCGGAGGGGGGAAGTGCCTTTACATCTGCAGTGGCACACTATAGGAGTACCGGAGAATATCAATTCTCTGTTGAGGCGTGTAGTGCGCGCAGTAGTGTGTTACTCACAACACAATGTAGTGCGGGGAGATTAGAGTCTCTCCGGTGATCATATTTTGTATGCCTTGTCAGGCAACATTGTATGGGTGGAAAGACCCAATATTTTGCTCTTCTACATACTTTTTGATGTAATACAAACATTTCAGTCACGCCATATATATATATATATATATATATATATATACAGTTTCGAGTTTTTATGATGCCAATGATTTGTACATGATGATGTCTATGATGTGTTTTAATTTACACGTAATGTACAGTTTTGCTTTCCTTAAATCTTATATGTGGGCAAGATACCGATCCATGATATAATTAGCTAATGAATCTGAAACACTATTAAGTTCTCTTGGAATATGTTATATTCAATGTAATCGAACATTCATTCAAGACGGCGAACTTGCAAGTGTAGACGTAGCAGGATAGGACTACGGATAGCGTAGATGCAGTTGAGTTGATAAACCACGAGTTGGGAGTCTAAGTAAATAATGATATGAGAGATACCTAGGGAGGAGGCTTGGATCAACAGTCCAATGACAGCATGATATTCTGCCATATTGTTGGTTGCTAGTCCTAAAGAGATGCCTCCTGAACTCACCACCTCATCAAATTGGTAAATAACCCAAGCTGCTAAAGCAATGTTCCGGGTATGTCGTCTAGCACCATCCGCAAACCCAAAAAAGATAGGAAAGGAAGACGTCACCTGCGCATGAAAACACAGGCACAGTCATGAGTGGAAACGGTAAATAATTGAGCATGCGAAAGAAATATACACACCAAACTAAAATACAGTAATGTACAAAGTACAGATGCTAGGTGATCTAGGCATAGTACTTCTTGAGGTAAAGCCCGTTTCGGGGCTCTCCCAAGGAAATTCCATCATGATCAACTAATTCGTAGGAACCTTTATGTAAGACACACTTCACGATGTAAGGACCATGCCACATGGGTTCTAACTTTCCTGTCCCCAATTTATCGTGATCTTGGTTGTAAACGAGGACTAAGTCTCCTTCTGTGAAAGTCCGAGGGTGGACGGATTTGTCATATTGACTTTTAATTCGTTTCTGATGTGTCTCATTGACGAGAGCAGCATCGTGACGTATCTTGTCCAGTTTGGATAGATACAAGAATCGTTCCTCTTCAGCAGAAGTATGGGGCAGGAGTTCTAATTTTAGTTTGAGTGATGGAATCTCGCACTCGATTGGTAGGACTGCTTCAATGCCATAGACCAACTAGAAAGGAGTAAATCCAGTTGAAGTTTTCACAGAGGTGCGATAGGCCCAGAGAGCGGAGAACAGTTGTAAATGCCATGATGTTTTGTTTTCCCCTACCATGTGTTGGATCATGGTTTTTAGGACTTTGTTGATAGCCTCAACTTGTCAGTTCGCCTGAGGGTAGTAAGGGGATGAGTTTTCATGGAGAAAACCCAATTTCACATGTAACTCGCTCATCATCTGGTTTTTGAAGTGTGCACCATGGTCAGTGACAATGGCACATGGTACACAAAAACGAGTTATGATGTGGTTGAAGAGGAATAGAGCTGCAGTACGACCATCATTCAGGAAGGTAGGCATAGCCTCAGCCCATTTGGTGAATTAGTCGACGGCGATGATGATGTAACCGTGCCCCCCGGCTGAGGTAGGTTTACACTGCATGAAATCAATGCCCCATTTGGAAAAGGGGCCGATGGCGATAATGGGATGCAGTGCCATAGGGTGGGTGCGTACCTTCTTGTTAAAGATTTGGCAGGGTGGGCATTTTTTGACGGCCTCGATGCAATCTTTGAAAATCGAGGGCCAAAAGTAGCGGGCACGTAGGATTTTTTGGGCTGTGGCCATCCCGCAAAGGTGACCGCCATAGGTGCCAAGGTGACAATCATTCAAAATGCGTTCAGCCTTCTCGTGAATTAGACATTGCCGAAGGATGGTGTCAATACCACGGCGATACAAAGTGTCGTCGAGAATGATATAATGGTGAGAGTGATGACGAATGCGTCGACACTCTTCGCGAGAGATGTTGGGCTGAAAACGTTGGGTTTGGAGGTACAGGAGAATGTCTCCGTACCAAGGATCAGAGGTGCTGATGAGGAAGAGAGATTCATCGGGGAGAGAGTCTCTAGGTTCAATGTTTTCATCGGCACGAGGGAGAGCATAGATGAGCTCGGCAAACACCAGGGATTTTTTGGCTTTGGCCTTTGTAAACTCGAGATCGAATTCTTGGAGAATAACGATCCATTTTGAATATTTTCCCCCAAGTACTTGACGTGTCAAGACGTGATACATTGGGTTGGAGTCTGCGATTACCGTGGTCGTGCATAATAAGATGTAGTGACAGAACCTTTGGACAACGATGACAGCTGCCAGAGCTAGTTTCTCAACATGCGAATATCTGAGTTTGGGTCCAGATAAACTCTTGCTCAGATAATAAATCACATGTTCTTCGTCGTTGGGGTCTTCTTGAACTAACACCATCGCAATGGTGGAAGTAGAAGCAGCCAAGTAAAGGATATAATCCTTTGTATATTTAGGAGGATGTAACAAAGGCACATGGGTCAAAGCGTGCTTGAGAGTGTTGAATGACCATTGAGCGGAGTCATCCCAGATGAAAGGGACGTTCTTTTGCAGTAACCGCATAAATCCTTTAGTGATCTCGGCATAATTGTAGATGAAACGACGAAGAAAGTTTTCTTTGCCTTGAAAACTTTGGAGTTGGGTTAAATTGGTGGGTGGGGGGTAAGGCTAAGATGGCCTTGATATTTAAGGGATCCACTCTGATCCCATCTTTGGAGACAATGAAACCGAGGAGTCGGCCGGATTCGACAGCGAAAATGCATTTGTGTGGGTTCAGATGAATATGGTAGAACCTACATCACAGAAAAATTGCACGTAAATGATCAATGTGATCGGATCAATTTAGCGAATGTGTGGGTAAATCATCGAGATATGGTTCTGCTATATGTTTGATGTCATGAAAAGCGTATGACATGGCTCGCTGGAAAGTGGCCCCAGCATTTTTTAGGCCAAAAGGTAGCTTTCGGTAGGAGAAAATTCCCCAAGGGCAGATGAAGGTTGTCTTGTGTTGATCTGCGGGCAAGATTTCAATCTGGTTATATCCAGAAAAGCCATCCATGAAAGAGAAGATTACTCTCCCCACGCAATTATCGATGATTTGGTCGATGAAGGGCATAGAGTAATTGTCCTTGGGACAAGCTTTGTTGAGATCTCAATAGTCAATGAAAACACGGATGGTCCCTTGTTTCTTAGCAACCGGAACAAGGTTGGAGACCCATTTGGTTAAAGGGATGGGATAGATGAAGCCAGATTTTAGAAGTTTTTCAACTTCTGCCTTTATAGCTGCGATTTTCTTGGGATGAACCGGGCAAAGCTTTTGTCGAACCGGTTTTGTGTCAGGGTAGGTTTTAATTTCGTGTACGACGATTGAAGGGTCGATCCCTGGCATTTCCTCGTAACTCCATGCGAAGACATCACATAATTCCTTGAACAAAGTGGTGTAAGAAACCACTTCGTCGGGTGTGCAATTAGCACCAAGGTTGATGTTTTCCACGAAACCTTCTTTGATTGAAATGTCAATCGTGATCGTAGTAGATTGTTACCCATGTTCCCCTCAGAAAGAGTATCTTGTGTGAGGATAGGAGATTGTGGAGCTTCGGTAACATCGATAGGGAAGACAGATCGTATGTCTTGGTGGATTTCTTCCAAGGGAGGAAGAAAAGAGGATCGATGGTGGTTATCATCCCAGGGAAGATCGTCAATGCTCAGCATTTCCATGATGGATTCGTCCGAAGAAAAAATGTGGGAAATGTAATCCATGGAAAACGATAGGGAATCCAACCACGAGGGCACCGAGTAAGTATCGGGTGCCAATGAATGTGAATTGTTGGAAGAGGGAGAGGCATATTGAATAGTTACATATGCGGCCTCGGCTGGGTTAAGTGACATAGTGTCACCGAGCACATCAAATTCCAAAGGACTAGGTACAATCCACGGGTCAAATGATTCCCAGGATTGATAAGGCATAGTCGAGACCATATTGACAATGGTAATATGATGTGCAGTAGGTGGAAGTGGTGTAGGGAAAGTACCCATGAGGATAGAATCTTTCAATAAGCCAACACCAATGCTTTCATACGTAACCGGGTGGTCTCCCAAAAAAGGAATGTTGTTGGTAGCAGGGATGCGAGCATCGGGTGTACAGAAATCAAGCTGATCGACGGTAACAATTTTGCCTTGATGGGGGAATTGTACACATAGAAACACCGAAGAGGCGATGGCAGTAATAGCGTAGAATGAACTTCTTCCAAGTAGTAGGTTGTAATCGAGGGGAGCATCGACCACCTCAACGTCAATAGTAACAGTTTTTCTGCCCAACTGAACAGCTAAGGATTGTAATAATCTGTGAGGATGAAAACCTCATCCATCAAAGGCGCGTAACATGGCAGCAGATTTGTTAAGGGCTGGTGATTTCAAGCCTTTCCAACAGGCTATAGACATGACACAGGTGGAGGCTCCCTCATCTAGGATAGTCCGGTGGATTTGTTGATTGTGAACAACAACATCGATTTGGAAAGCTAGCTGGTGGGAGAGTCGTGGTTGATGATCGTCCAGATTAAACGTGATGTTGTTTGATGACTCAGGATCAAAAGCGTCGATGGCAGCTAAGAGTGTTCTACATTGGCTGGGGCAGTGTTGTAGAACTTCCAAGGCGGACATGGCACACAGGGCTTGGGCCAAATCTTCTACAATGTTGTAATTTTGGAAGCCCGTGAATTAGGATTGAAGGTAGATTTCTAGATGGTGCTCTTAGGAGGGCGTAAAATAGACTCAAAATAAGGTTTCTCAATCTAGAGTGGCCCGGATGGAGGGCTAACAGGCGGAGGATTGACGGAGGATGGCAACGGGTCTGACGAAGAACCGTTAGCAATCTTCGGCTTATCAGGTTTAACTGGCGTGTCATATGTCGCAGAGCGAGTAGTTAGATTAACTCCGTTAAACATGTAAATGTGGGAACTTATCGAGGCCTCATCATGGGGTTGGTTGGAACTGCCCCCCAGCATGGGGGTTTGTACAACCAAATATTGTTGTTGCGGAAAAGGCTGAGTGAGCACAGCGGGTTGTGAATTTCCCTTGAAAAGTTTGGCCACTTCATCGTGATGTGGGCAGTCTCGAGTGTAGTGATCGTCACCACAAATGAGACATGGGAATTTCGGTTTTCGTTGTGGTTGCTTTCCGGAAGCAAGGGTTTGTGGTTGGGTTTTGGGTTGTTCATTGTTATTGTTCTTCTTTGGTTTTTTTCTCACTTTCTTCTTGCCCCCAATTTGTTGTGAAGGGGTCGATTGAACCGCATTCACATCAGAGACCTGAGTTTGAGGGGGGGTAGAAGAGGGTGCAGTCGAACTAGGAGCATCCGCCAAAGTGGGCCGCTGGATCGTTCCAGTAGACTGGGTAGCATATTGGGTTTTGACGGAGCCAATAACTCCATCCGCATGCGAAGCAGTCGATGGTTTGGATGGATCGTTAGTGACACGGGTAGCGTTCGGTATCAACTCATATAGAGTACCATATTGTGAATAGACTAAGTCTAAGTACTGAGCTCGGGCAATGGCTTCTTCCTCGGTGACGACACCACCCATGGAAACATCACGAGCAATCTGGGATAACAACGATTTAGTGAACCATTCTTCTAATAATTGGTTAGGAATGACCGCTTTGATTAGCCTTTGCCGTCGTCTCCATTCATGGATATGATCGGAGATATGTACAGAAGTTGTCTGACGAAGGGAGGTTAATAGTTCAATACCTGTCTCGTATCGAATGGGTAGTTGGAAGTGCGTAAGGAAAGACATGGCGAGGGAGTTGAAATCGTGAAAAGATGCACGTGGTAATTCAATATACCATTTCGCTGCGGAACCCGTAAGTGTTTGTTGGAAAAGATGCAAATGAATCGAATCGTCCATGAGGGAGTTGGATGAACACCACAAATGGAAAGTCATCACATGGTTGTTCGGGTCTTCTTCAGACTTTTCGTCGAATTTTGGGATATCAAAAGGGAGTTTAGCTGGAATAGCTGGCCAAACCAGATAATGATAAATAGGATCAGTCGTCAACCGAGACAAGTCTGGAATATCCAAGGTAGCTAGAAAAGGTAGTTGTCGGTTAACCTATGGGTAATGTTGGTGTGGCAGAGGTTTACCAGTGGGGCCCAATACTGGGTTATGTGGATAATTATAACTAGTGGGCCCTCTCATGTGAGGTTGGTTTTGGCCAAGGTACACAGGATTTGAGATGTTTTGAGAAGTATGTGTGAGCGGAGGATAACCAGATGGGTTTTGCGGGTTATAGGGTGGGTTTGGCATTTGTCCATAAGGGGGTTGTTGTGGAGTCTGAACATTTTTTCCTACTGAGAGATGTGGGTTTCCTTGAAAAGGGACAATCCACAAATTGGGTGCAGCGAACACATTTTGTCCTTGTGGTTGATGGTAGACTCCAGATTGAGGCTGCCCCCCAGCATGAGGGTGCCCCCTGAATGGAATTTGTCCTCCGGTGGGAGGATTCCCCCCAGCATTAGGGTTCCCTCTGAATGGAATTTGTCCTCTAGTGGGAGGATGCCCCCCAGTTTGAGGTAGAGTTCCCGGGATTTGAGGGCCAAATGTCAATGACTGACCGGTGCCGCCGATCGGGTTAGGACCACCAAGACCAGTCCCTCCGGGTTGTTGGATAGGTATGGAACTTCCCGGTATAACTTGGGTAGTGGTTTGGGAAGTGGTGGAAGTAGAAGCATTCAGTGCCCTGAATCCAAAAGGAAGTGTAGGTCTTGGTGTTATAGGTGTGCCAATCGGAGCTTGATTAACTACTGCGTTACCGGCGGGGATACTCGGAATGTGTGGGGCCATTGTCGAATGGGCCGTCTGGAGGGGAATAGTAGACCTTGGGCCAACGGACGATGTGTTCGGACCAACGGGTGGTGTGGCTGTGAAAGTGGTGGTACCGGTGAAATGATTTGGAGGTACAGTATAGGAAAAAGGTACGTCGGCACCTTCCCCTGTTCCATAAAGATCTCGCACCAGTCGTGGTGGACTTCGAACAACATTTATGGTCCAAAAAGGGTCATTGGCTAAAGGTTTTTGAGAAGACCTAGCCGGAATGTCAGAAGGATTAACGACAACAAATTCTCCAGCGGAATTCAGGTGGAGGATCTGTCGTTCATATCCCTCAAGAATGCGGTAAGCTTCCGGAGATTCTGAAACAATTCTAAAATTCTCCAAAGGAATGGGAACTTCTTCCTAGGAAGTTGTAGTATTTTGAACCTCACTCTGTTGAGGAGATTCCTCCATAGAATGAGGGGGTAAAGGGGTGCTTCCTTCCATATTTTCTGGAGGAAGTCCCTGTAGCCTCCGCGAGCGGCGTGGAGGGTTGATGTTGGCGAAGAAGAGTCGGCGAAAGAGATCTATGGCCAACTAACGAAAAGAAACATCACACGCTAAAAAATATAAGAATCATGACCAAGCAAATAGGACCTTCTTTTGATGACCGTACTAGTTGGTGATGAAATCCAACGTCACGTAATCAAGTCCAGAAGGGGCGGGGATAGGGCGGAACAGTTACAATGGCGACCTGCTTAACAGACTTACGCCTTGGTGCAAGCTTCCACGCAGTGATTGTGGATTTACCCTCCAAGGAGCCTTAGTGAGTTTGACCAATGTCTGCTCCAGGTACAGTGAGACTTCCCGTTACCATCACCTTGTGTAAGACCCTAAAGATTATGGCCACTAAGGTTACCAATTCGCAGTCAGCCCCTGGGCGGGAACACTCGACAGTCCGATCCGAACGTATGGGCAGGGTATCGAGCCCGAAATCAACTAAAAGGCTTCCACGCAGTAATTGTGGATTTACCTCAAAGTGATCCCCATAATACGATCTGACCACCACAATCAGTTAAACCATGGAGGGTTAGTCCCCATAGCTTACCCGAATGCGACCTCATGCGTAAACCCTGTGTGAGAGGGGGATCCCAGGCAGACTTATACGATAACTGGATTTGACTCTCCCTAACTCAGGATGCTAGTGTTTGTTTTGGAAGCTTTGGAGAGTTATGCTCACAGCCTAATCCAAAGTACTAAGCCTATTCTACTATTGGTGGAGGATCCTAGAAAATAAAATGTTCCAAATAATTTTTAATTAGCGTTGATTTTTATGGTTGTTCTTTATGCAAAGGGGTGCATGGAAGTGAAACGAATGGAATTATGACTCAGACCCAAAGAATGCATTGAATATGATAAGCAGTCATTTCTTTTTGATGAACATCTATCTAAGGGAGAGAGAAAGTTATTTTCACTAACAAGCACTATTAAGGAATGTCCTCAAACAATTCTTTTTCTCAATCAAATCCTGATGCAATGCTAAAACTTTTGAGATTCCTTCTAATATGCACAATCAATCATGCAGACGCTTTTTATTGTTTGCATATGAATAATGATCAATTCAACACAATGCTCGTCTTGCTAATTATCTTCTTATATGAATGAAAGCCAAACTAGCATAAGCAAAAGTCATACAAACAATACACCCTTTCGTTGCAATCAAAACGAAAAGCGAAAGAAAAGAAACAATCAAAGAGAAAAACAAACTTCACAGCCAAAAGAAAAGGTTGAAGAACAATGATCTTAACTACAATTAAGATGAAGAGGTTTGTAGGCCTTTGATGACCTTCACCAGGGTTTTTACTCAGTTAAACAGAGAGAAAGACAATGCATAGGTCTCAAACTCCAAATGACAAAAAAACTCAATAACAATGGTGAAGAAGGCTACAGAATCCAAATAGTAAGAAGTTCATCCTTCAAAAAGACAGATGTCAAGGCTGAAAGGGAAGAAACATTGACTCACAAAGTTACCCAGCAGAAGAGACACATAGGCAAAACCCAGAAAAAGCAATTCTGGAAGGTTTTTTGGCCAAAAGAGGGATGGCGCTCTGTTGCCAAAGGAAAGGAGCATTATAGTGCTCTGTGCAAGGCTATGGGGGAGCGATGGTGCTCTGTTAACACAAGGACAGGGGCGCTAGGGTCTAAAACTCCCAGAAATGTCAAAAAATCAAAAAAATTGCAATTCAATTCCGACAATTATGCTGAGTATGATGAGGTAAGGAGCCAATCATCTCATGAAACCAATCAAAAGAGGAGTGAACCAGGTCTGAAACAATCAAGGGGTAAAACTAGGTCAATGAGGAGAAAATCAAAACAAGAAGTCTCGATTTGAGGCTAATCTCCCTAGTGGAGTCGCCAGTTTCTGTTGTAGGAAAATCTCCCTGCAGATAGGTAGATCGCCTCTAAGAGCTTGACCCTAACTCTAGACAGAAAATGCTTAACGTGGAAATTGACTTCCTTTTGAATCTATCTAAACTAACACATGAGAAGGAAGGATGACAGAAGTACCTCTTTATCGACGTTTGTCCCTGCACGCTCCGAGTTGCGCTCCAATCCTTTGCTCCTCGCTGAGTTCTGAAAACAAACAAGATACGACCACTTCCTACTCTATTGATGTTAGCTTGAAAATAGATCTATCAATTAATGATAAGTTCATGTAACATTATACACAAACTAGAAAGAAACAGGCCAAGCATGTCATATTGATGAGAATAACGACAGTAGTACTTACAATCGTAGATGCGAATGTGACAACTTCGTCAAGTCCTCTTCGTCTAACCCTTGCCTGAAATCTCCACAACTTGGATAACAGTAGCTTCACTAATCACTCTCTTCTTGCTGACTGTGTGTTTCCTCCAAGGTCATAGGTTTCATACTAGCAGTTCTTCCCCCTTTCCACCATCATAGAGCCTGCTTATATAGGTTAAGAGGAGCTTAACCTCTTGAGTTATCTTTAGAACAAGTTGGGAACTTCCTCCTCAGATCAGGGATCTCTTGATGAAACCAAGAATTAGAATACAACTGCCTCCTAATCTCAAAATATCCTCCCCTTATTCTCCTCAACGGGCCAACTACTACCTCAGATTAGGCAGCGCTCCCTTAGAAGGGGCATCAGAGCGGTGTAGCGCTCCCTGGTAAGCTTTAGGGAAGCGCCAACACCTTCAAGATGAGTAACGCTCCTTCAGAGGGGGAAGGGGAGCGTTATAATGCTCCTTGAAGCCTTGTAGGGGAGTGCCAGCGCTCCTAAGGATGATATAGGGGAGTGCTCCCCCTCAAAACCTTTGTTTCAGAGCTCTCTTCAGGTGTCAAGAGTTATTTGACTTCAGTAAACCAGTTCTTCTTCTTCAAATCAAGCACATGAGATGTTTTAAGTGTCTCATTAGTGTCGTCGGCATGGTAGTATGCTCGAACATCATTTGTGACACTTGTGACCAACTTGCGACACTTGCGAAAGTTGTAAGGAGGATGCGACACTTACGACAATTGAGAGGAAGATACGACAATTATCCAACTAAGTAATTTTGATGTGTAACAATGAGATGTCCAGAAAATCCGTTTCATTTTGGATGTATCTGTGTAGAGCCCCACGCTATTTCAGAACTAAATGTTGATCGACGTCTTTGATACCTAGCTTGGTGCGCAAGGTATAGAAGGTATTGGTGAACTCCAGAACTTCTTGGCCCCTCTCTTTCCGCAGTGTGGTCCATCTCATGTACTGGTCCTCATAGTTGCCAACAGGGTAATATTGTTCCTTTACCGCATCCACAAAAAAATCCCAAGTGGGATCGACCCCATCTATTTCAGACTCCTCTATGTAACTCTTCTCTCAATAAGTTTCCCACCAATGTTTGACATGGGGGAGAGATTAAGGAGTGCGAAGGTGATCTTTTCTTTGTCGAAAAATTTGTGAACAGAGAAATAACCTTCTAGCAGATTTAGCCATTTGTCTAGGGCTTCTGCATCTATCTGTCCTTCAAATACAGGAATATAAAAATTAACTTTTACCTTGAAAGGCAAGTTGCCTCCAAAGTGGTCGCTTGATGAAGATATGTTTGTTGCTATCGGTAGGCATTGAAGGATGTGGGAAAAATTCTCCATCATTTCGTCCCTCTGTCACATGAGAGCTTGCTCAAGCAACAGACTGATAGGATCGTCTGCTCCTTCGTTTTTATTTTCTTCCGCCATCGAGAGTTTCTTGGGTGTGCGAGATATCCTTAAGAGAGACAAGCTCGAGACCCAACTTTCTATACTCAGACCTCGTCAGGGACATGCATTGAAAAAAAAGACCAAGAACAACCTTCTTTGCTACCACTAATCCAGATTATTTTCGGCACGAAATGAGATCGGAGATATATTAAAGAAATGCATAGAAATATCGTAGATATTCAATAATATAACATAAATATATTAGAGATGCAACCATAAACACAGAGATACAGTAATACAAGATTTCTATTAATGAAATAAATGTACAGAGACTGTAAAAATACAGAGTGAAAGACTCGCTAGAATGGTGGTAGCTTATCTTTGAGAAGAGATGTGATGGCTACTCGCATTCGCAAGAAGATTATTACAATGAGGCTCTGAAGGAATTTTTACAATAAATAGGAATGTCAAAAGTCCTAGACATCCAAAAACCTAACCCCAGGGGATGAAGCGCCAAAAGTCATGTGGGCCCCGTTTGGGTAAGTTAGTACATCAACTTCTCGGGGTCGTAACTTTTGCATACGATTTCCGCTTTAGGCGTATAATAGCTCGTTGAAAAGGTATCATCGAGGAGATTCATTTTGGGATCTCAATCAAGCCTTTGAATATCATTGAGAACCTTGATCTTGAAAAACCTTCATTTGGGCCCTCAAAATGGCCCCGAAAGTTAAAAACTGCTAAAAATAGTAAATTGTCAAATTTGCCAAAAAATTGTTTTGAGCCAGCCGGAAAAGGTGGGTGGCCACCGATATCCACCTGGATCAATCCTCCCTCCTTAGGAAGCAGTGTTCTCCATTGTGTTGAGTTCCCAGGGGAGAAGGAAAAGCGTTTGATGAATCTGCATCTTGGTGAGCTGCTTGCCTTGCTGGAGATGTTGCATTGCTCAGTTTGTGGAAGTTTGTCACGAACCTGTTGAGGCTGAGGTTGTTCAAAAGTTCGGGCTACATGAGAGGACGGTGTGCAGAAGGAATCTTTGCGCTTTTCTGCAACCTTTTCGACTTGCTTCTGTTGGATAGAAGGTGCTTGGGGTGAAGTTATAGTGGTTGTAGTGTCCTTTTGTTCCCCTTTTGAACAAATTGTGAAGCTGAATTTTGCAGTATGAAATACTACCTTGTGGCACTTTTTAGGTGGAACAGTAGTCAGAGCTACCTTTAGTATTCTGTAGAGATGACCCCCCAGATAAACAATGACAATACGGGGTTGAGACTAATAAACATCATGGCGCTTCCACATATATGTTGTCCCAAGAGAACATCACAGACATCTAGTAGAGAAACATCACATAATACCTCATCCTTGAAGGGTTGGATGCCATATGACAATCAACATTGCTGGTTGACACGAAGATCTCATCCTTGGTGAAGCCACCTGATGTTGTATGGTTGTGGGTGTGGTTTTGTTGACAATCCCAACTGTTTGACGACCTCTACTGAGATGAGGTTCTTCTGGCTTCTGCTATCAACAATGAAATGCAGCAGGGTCCCTTTCACCCACATCTGTGAATGAAAAAGGCGCTCCCCTCTTCAGTATCTATTGGTTCTTCTAGTTGAATTGTTGTGGTCGCCACAATAGAAGTGGGGTCTGCATCAATAATATGTCATTTACCAGTATTTCCAGAATCAGATTCTAAATCAGGGTTCGGCTCCTTGTCTTTGATCTCGGCCACCAATGACTACTTTGAGTGACATTCATCGGTGTTGTGCCAGGGGATTTTGTGGAAATCACACCATTTTATGGTGTTCTTCTTTGTCTTCTCATGACCCTTTTTTTCATGTGGCTTGGACTAGTTTTTGGGAGATTGTTTGTTATGGACGTCTTTGTCATACTTTGGTTATTGCGTATTTGGAGAACCAAAATCCTATTTGTTTTGGTGCTTAAATTTTTGCTCGATTTTAACAACATATCGATAGGCAGCACCGAGTGATGAGATGTCCAGAAAATCCATTTCAGTTTGGATGTATCTATGTAGAGCCCCATGGTATTTCAGAACCAAATGTCGTTCAGAGTCTTTGATACCTAGGTTGGTGCGCAAGGTATGGAAGGTATTGCTGAACTCCATAATTGTTTGGCCCCTCTCTTGCCGCAGTGTGGTCCATCTCATGTACTGGTCGTCATAGTTGCCAACAGGGTAATATTGTTCCTTTACCACATCCACAAAAAAATCCCAAGTGGGATCGGCCCCATCTATTTCAGACTCCTTTTTGGAACTCTGCTCCCAATAAGTTTCCCACCAATGTTTGACATGGGGGAGAGCTTTAAGGAGTGTGAAGGTGATCTTTTCTTTGTCGAAAAATTTGTGAACAGAGAAATAACCTTCTAGCATATTTAACCATTTGTCTAAGGCTTCTGCATCTATCTGTCCTTCAAATACAGGAATATCAAAATTAACTTGTACCTTGAAAGGCGAGGTGCCTCCAAAGTGGTCGCTTGATGAATATGTGCATGTTGCTATCGGTAGGCGTTGAAGGATGTGGGAAAAATTCTCCATCATTTCGTCTCTCTGTCGCGTGAGAGCTTGCTCAAGCAAAAGACTGATAGGATCGTCTTCTCCGTCATTTTTCTTTTCTTCTACCATTGAGGGTTTCTTGGGTGTGTGAGAGCGATTTTCCTCAAGAGAGACAAGCTCAAGACCCAACTTTCTATACTCATACCTCGTCGAGGACATGCACTGAAAAAAACGGACCAAGAACAGCCTTCTCTGATACCACTGATCTGGATTATTTTCGGCACGAAATGAGATCAAAGATATAATAAATAAATGCACAGAGATATCGTAGATATTCAATAATATAACAGAAATATATCAGAGATGCAACCATAGACACATAGATACATTAGTACACGATTTCTATTAATGAAATAAATGTATAGAGACTGTAAAAATACAGAGTGAAAGACTTGCTAGAATGGTGGCAGCTTATTTCTGAGAAGAGATATGACGGCTACTCGCATTCGCAAGAAGATGATTACAATGAGGCTCTGAAGGTATTTTTACAATAAACAGGAATGTCAAAAGTCCTAGACATCCAAAAACCTAACCCTAGGAGATGAAGCGCCAAAAGTCATGTGGGCCCCGTTTGGGTAAGTTAGTACATCAACTTCCCAGGGTCGTAACTTTTGCATACGATCTCAGTTTTAAGCGTATGATAGCTCGTTGGAAAGGTATTGTCGAGGAGATTCATTTTGGGGGATCAATCATGCATTCAACTATCATTGAGAACCTTGATCTCGAAAAACCTTCATTTGGGCCTTCAAAATGGCCCCGAAAGTTAAAACCTGCTAAAAATAGTAAATTGTCAAATTTGTCAGAAAACTGTTTTGAGCCAGTCGAAAAAGATGGGGGGCCACTGATATCCACCTGAATCAATTGCATAAAACACATAGAATAACATTGTGTACTATTTTCAGATATTTATTCATTACAGGTACATAGTTATGATTATTTCAAGTTAGGGTTATTTACTAATCCAAAACTAGTCATGTGAGACTAAAGTAAAGTTTGATGAAAATGTTAATCTATTGTTGTTAAAGTTAAGGAAGGTTTGCAGGTACTTGATCATATACACTAGGTCTATTACAAATTTACAAAACAGATTTGGATGATGAAATTGACGAGGGCTTTTGGTTGAGGTACATGTTGGGTACATGGTTGAGACAAGTAGTTGATGATTTGGCACATACATGGGGTGTATAGTTGATGATGCTGGTACATCTTGATGAGTAGTTGATACAAGATTGGTACATACTTGGTACATGGTTGGAGGAACTTGTTAGTAGTATTTTTGACACATGGTTTATGGATGATGTATCATACTTGTATTGGTATACTATTAGAAGCACATATTGATATTGGTGATGATTATGAGTTGTTGTGTTATGCTTGGTTGATGCACATCTTTGAGAGTTGTCTTGGTGATTGATCTTGGTGAGTATATCTGATTTGGTTGATAATATTGATGAGACAGGTTGTTGTGATGTGTTGTTTGGACAGGTTGTTGTGACAGGTTATCCGTACAGGTTTGGTGCATGGTTGATGCACTTGTTCATGGTACATGTTGAGGTACAGGTTGGTCCATGGTTGATGCACTTGTTTATCGTACAGGTTGTTTGGTACAGGTTGGTGCATTGTTGATGCACTTGTTTATGGTACAGGTTGATTACAGATTGATGTATTGGTTGATGCATGGTTCAGGTTATTGGTATAGGTTGTTTGGTACAGGTTGATTGGTACAAGCTTACAACAATATATCTCACAGTGATAGTGTGATAGTGGTTCCATCATTCTACTTATACATTAGGGTGGTTGGACGGGGAAATAACAGGTGGTTGTAGCCACCTCCAGTTGTAGCCGGAGAACATAGGGGGTTGTAGCTTCCTTCTGGTTGTAGCAAGAGAATTGGGGAGTTGGAACTTCCCTCATGTTGTATCTTAAGAAACTAGGGGGCTGGAGCCTCCTTCCAATTGCAGCTGGAAACCAAAGGAAGTTAGTGCTTCTAATGAATGTAATTCTTAAATACATATAAGAAAAAGCATTATGTGGTTTTCTCCAGCTTTGGGTTTCCACGTAAAACACTGGTGTACTGTGTATGTGTGTGATTTCTCATTTTTTCATTATTTATTTACTCTGCAACTATTGTATGATAATGTTACATTGATATACCACTTGCATTTTTTGGTTAAAAATGATTGAATTGCTCTATTACTAATTTACCCCCCCTCTCAGTAATCCAACAATTGGTATCAAAGCGAGGTTCCTTCAGGAAACAATTTAACCACTGAAAGGAGATCATGGATTATTCTGAGAATGGAGTACCAATGTTTAATGGTCAGAATGGTTTTAAATATGATATGTGGAGCAGAAGAACGAAAGTATTTTTACAGGCACATGGACATTATATTTGGCTATCAGTTGTTACAATATATGATAGTTCAAAAAGGGCAAAGAATGAAGCCAAGAAGGTATTGAAGAAGAATAAAAAAATAACAATGGATTTCATCTGGGAAGGATTACCTAATCTGGTAAGAGAAAAGGTTGGTAAATGTTCATCAACCAAGGAACTTTGAGATAAGTTGCATGACATATATTCTTCACCCATCGCAGATTCAAAAAATGTCAAAGAAGACGCAGATACAGATCAAGAAGAATTATGTTCACCATGTCAAACAGATTCAAAAGATGAAGAGTACATAATCACCTGAGGTATGTTGTTTTTCTTTAATTGTGAAAAACGTGGACATCTTGAAATAGAATGTCATGAAGGAAATGAGACAAATAAACTAATTGAAAAGGAAGACAATTATGAAGCAAAATTGATTAGTGCTTTAGATGAATTAAGAGAAGAAAAAAAGTCACTCAAGAAAGAATTGGTGAAACAAAAGGAAAGTGTTCACATTTTTTAAAAAGCCTAAGATGTCATAGAGAACTTAAGAACTTAGCTAGAAGAAGTCATAAAGATCGAATAAAATCCTGAATGTCAAAAGAAATATTTGGAAGCCAACACAGAAGGAAGAAGCAGAAATGAGAGAGAAGATATTGACAGATCGTCTTAAGAAAATAACTAACGATCTAAATCAGCTTAAGATAGAGTTTGGTCAAGAAGAGAAAGGACTTGAAGAAAAAATAATCACATTAAAAATTCAGCTTGAAGAAGCAAAAAGAATTGAAGAAGTCATTTAGTCTCAGATAATGAAGAAATAAGAAGAGGTTGAGAATCTTGAAGAAGAAGTTGTCACATTGAAAAGTAAAATCATCAAGCTCAACAAAATTTTTGAAGAGACAAAAACATCCACATCAGTTATAGAGAATGAAGAGAAGCACTCAAGGTTGCTAGAAAATAAGAAGGAAGAAAATAGAAAGAGTTATGCAGAAGTACTCAAAGGAAGCAATCATGGTCAACTAGAATCTAAGAAAACTATTGAAGATACATCTTCAAGAAGACCATTCATGTTCAAGCCACAAAGAAGCTTCAATCATGATCATGATCAGTCAAGACAAAAATTTAGAAGGATTACACCACAAAGAAGATCATTCACTCCCAGGTATGCAATTTTTTTTTATGGTCATTATTATTATTGTATTAATTTTGGACATAAGGTTGCAGATTACAGGGATTATAAAATAAATGTTCAAGCAAGAAGTGCATATGTGGCCCCATGTAACATTGAATGTTACAAATGTCATAACTATGGACACATAGCTAGTGATTGTAGAAGCATGATCGATACTTCCATGAAAGAGAACACTGATATAAGATATGAGAAAGTATGGATAAGAAAACATGAAGAACAGGTGAACAGAGACCACGTCCCAGAGATCACAAGATTGACAATAAAACGAGATGAAGAAAATTATACAGAGAAAAAGAAATATGTCAGATACATAAAGGTTTGGAAAATAACTAAAAAAAAAGAAGTACAGGTAAATAAGGAACCTGTTCAAGAGATTGTACTTTTAGGCCTTTTAGTGAAAGATGAATCCACAAATAGAAAGAAAGAAATCAAAGATCAGAGAGATGATGAATCTACCAATGAAGATGATGATGAATACACATTAGAGCACAATTTTTTATAAACCATCCGTCTTAGAGACTCCTAGGTAATATGAATATTAGACAGGGGGAGTCTATGTGATAGTTGTGACAGACCAAAGAACCATCATTCAAGCAGTTAGTAGAGTTTGAGAAGACAGATCTAGACAGTCAGTTAGCAGAAGTACAATTTGATGGATTAATCAAGACTTCATGAAAGTATAGTGATAAATGGGTCAGCATTATGGATAGTTGCACAAGTAGAGAATTGGACAGTATGGACGAGAGCATGGATTCATAGATTGGTTCAAAGAGTGGTTTAGAGACAAAGGAACATTATCATAATGGATGATAATTACAAAGTAAATGGCTTGAACAAAGTTAATGGATTCCAAATTGGCAGATATTTCTTGGACACATGCAGTGCATACAACTGTTCACATTCAAAACAGAGTAATGCACATAAACAACAATGACAAAAATCCCTACAAACTATGGAAAGTAAGCGCAGACAACAACCTCTACATCAAGGTAACTCAAGGTAGTATTTTATTAATTGAAATTTATGTTGATGATATTGTTTTCGGAAGTACTAATGACAGGTTAATCCAGAAAATTGCAAATGATATGAAGAATGAATTTGAAATGTCATTACTTGGAGAACTATTCTTCTTTTGGGTCTTTAGATATGCCAAAGAAACCAATGAATTTTTATTTCTCAAACTAAGTATATCAAAGAAATGTTAAAGAGGTTCAGAATGGAAGATTGCAAATCAGTTACCACTCCTATGCAAACCAGATGCAAGTTGAGAAAAGATGATGATTCTAAGTCTACAGACCAGAGGAAATATGGGTCAATGATTGGTAGCTTACTATATATGACAACATCTAGACCAGATGTAATGCAGGAATTTGGACACGTGGCACGATTTCAAGAAGCACCAAAGGAATCACATGTCTTAGCAGTAAAGAGGATTTTCAGATATCTCAAAGGAACAAAAGAGTTTGGATTATGGTATCCAAAAGGAAAGGATCTATCACTTATTGCCTACATAGATGTAGATTGGGTAGGTTGCATTGATGACCGACGAAACACCAGTGGAGCAACGTTCTACTTAGATATAGAGTTTGAGTATGATGAGCCCATTCCAATCTATTGTGATAATACAAGTTTCGTCAGTATCTCAAAGAACCCGATGATGCACCCCAAGAAAAAACACATTCTAATAAAGTATCACTTTCTACGGGAACATGTTGCAGAGAAGAACATCAGAGTTGAATATGTGGGCACAAAAGAACAAGTGGAAGGCATATTTACAAAACCGCTTCCAAGAGAATCCTTTGAGTATTTTCTCCAGAGACTCAGAGTAATTTCTACTCCAAAATGAATGTTTTTGAATGCTTATCTTATATGTCTTAAATTTACACAAGGAAGAACCATAAAGAGGACAATTCAGGTTGGGGGATTAGTTTCAGGAAGAGTTCAGTTAGGGGGAATATCCCCAAGGACAGTTCAGTTAGGGGGAGCAACCCCAGATGGAAAGATACCTTTGCCATTGATGACAAAGGGGGAGAGATTTATCAGATGTAGGATATAAATTCTTGGAGAGAGAGCACAAAGGCATGAAGATAAGGGGAGCAGCCCAATGAGAGTTCATTCATGGGGAGCAGCCCCAAAGGGAGATACCATTTTCCATTGATGTCAAAGGGGGAGAGATAGAAAAATTGATGAGGAGTATAAGTATGAATGTTATCATGACTAAGTGTTGCCATCAATGCCAAAGGGGGATATTGTCAGACAGTTGGCTTAGGTTGATGGAAAATTGGTATGGATTGTTGGTTTTCATTGATTTCAACCATTGGAGAGTGATATTGTAGATTGATGTCAACCCTTAGTGATTGATGTCAACCCTTGGAGAAAGTTCGATAGTGAATTCCGGTAGAAAAAGTGTTTGGGTAATGGACCCAAGTTTGTTTGATGTATAATGGTACAAGTTTTAATATATTTTAAGGTAAGACTATTCTATATGGGTAGTACATTTCATTTGATTTCTGGTGGTATGTGGAACGTCACATAACTCCTCACGGTTAGAGAGTTATGGTCATGTGAAGTTGGAGAACCCAGGTTTGGGTAATGGACCCAAGTTTCTTTGGTGAATAATGGTATGAGTTTTGATATATTTGTAGGTAACACTATTCTATATGGATAGTACATTTCATTCAGTTTTCGGTGGTATGTGGAACGTCACATAACGCCTCACGGTTAGAGAGTTATGGCCATGTGAAGTTGGAGAACCCTCATGAGTCATCTAGAAGCCCCAAAAGGTCAAAGTGGTTTAAGAGATTTTAGAAGGTAAATAATAAAGTGAAGTGATGAGTGTACTGTAATTCAAAGTGAATACAAAAGAAATTATTTAAAATAAATTTAATGGAGAAATTACTAAGTGGTTAGAAGTGGGTTACCCCTAAAATAAGGGAAGTGGGTTAAGATGGTTAAAAGGTAATCCCTTGAGGAAGCTACATGAAAGTATAAGTAAGAGGCAAGGCTATCTCATTTTAATAACACTTGATAATATTGAATATCTATAGGTAAATGAGGTAACCAAAGGATATCTAAGACAAATTTCAGAGGGAAGGTGAAGTAAAGAAGGTCGAAATTCAAGGGAGGATAAATTCTTTTGATGATGCTTTCTAAGGTATTTACAGGTCATCTCACTATTTTCACAATAACTTTTTTTATAGAATGATTCATATTGTGAAATTGGGATTCCATTGCAGAAACATATCCAAGTAGCTATGGTACAAATTTCATCTTGTGGGTCGTTGTATTTTTGGAGTTACACTCCGTGGAAAATAGGGTTTGTAGCTACTCCTGAAACCAGTCTAAAACATGTGTTTCGGGTAAAAATGTCATAAATTATTCATAACATATCCAAATTCATTA
Organism: Picea engelmannii; assembly: GCA_009831015.1. Lineage (NCBI taxonomy): Eukaryota > Viridiplantae > Streptophyta > Pinopsida > Pinales > Pinaceae > Picea > Picea engelmannii. Next base: position 441,885 of record ML787483.1, on the reverse strand, counting down.
AGCCCAAATGTGTTGGTTAGAGTACAGTCTGTAGTATTCTGTGTACAATTTTTAAATCCATACAACAAATATTCTGTGTGGGGAACGCTCTACAAGTTGGCTCTCTAGAATAAGTCAGAATTCAACAAGGTATGCCATTTTTTCTATAAATCTTTTTGTGAGAGGTTCCAAGTAGTGACACATGGAGGAATTGCATAAAACACATTGAAGAACATTGTGTACTATTTTCATATCTTTATTCATTATAGGTACATAGTTATGATTATTTCAAGTTAGGGTTGTTGACTAATACAAAACTAGTCATGTGAGACTAAAGTAAAGTTTGATGAGAATGCTAATCTCTTGTTGTTAAAGTTAAGGAAGGTTTGCAATTATGTGATCATATACACCAGGTCTATTACAGAGTTACAAATCATATTTGGATGATGAAATTGATGAGGGCTTTTGGTTGAGGTACATGTTGGGTACATGGTTGAGACAAGTAGTTGATGAGTTGGCACATACATGAGGTGTATAGTTGATGATGTTGGTACATCTTGATGAGTCATAGTTGATAAGTAGTTGATACATGATTGGTACATACTTGGTACATGGTTGGAGGAACTTGTTAGTAGTATTGTTGACACATGGTTTATGGATGATGTAGAATACTTGTATTGGTATATTATTAGAAGCACATATTGATCTTGGTGATGACTATGAGTTGTTTTGTTATGTTTGGTTGATACACATATTTTAGAGTTGTTTCGGTGATTGATCTTGGTGAGTAGATCTGATTTGGTTGGTAAGATTGATGAGACAGATTGTTGTGAGAGGTTGTTGTGACAAGTTATTTGTATAGGTTTGGTGCATGGTTGATGCACCTGTTCATGGTACAGGTTGAGGTACAGGTTGGTGCATGGTTTATGCACTTGTTTAAGGTGCAAGTTGATTATAGGTTGTTTGGTGCAGGTTGGTGTATGGTTGATGCATTTTTTTATGGTACAGGTTGAGGTACAGGTTGATGCTTAGTTGATTCATGGTTTAGGTTATTGGTACAGGTTGTTTGGTATAGGTTGATTGATACAAATTTACAGTAGTATGCCAGTATATCTCACAGTGATAGTGTGACAGTGGTTCCATCATTCTACTTATACATTAGGGCAGTTGGACGAGGCAAGGACAAGTGGTTGTAGCCACATTCTGGTTGTAGCCGAAAAACATAGGGGGTTGTAGCCTCATTTTGGTTGTAGCCAGAGAATTGGAGAGTTGGAGCTTCCCTCAGGTTGTAGCCTGAGAAACTAGGGGGTTGGAGCCTCCTTCCAGTTGCAACTAGAAAACAAAGGAAGTTGGTGCTTCCAATGAATGTAATTCTTAAAGACATATAAGAAAAAACATTATATGGTTTTCTCCCACTTTGGGTTTCCACGTAAAACATCGGTGTATCGTGTATGTGTGTGATTGCTCATTTGTTCATTGTTTATTTACTCTGCAACTATTGAATGATAATTCTACATTGATATAACACTTTCATTTTGTGATTAAAAAGGATTGAATTGCTCTATTACTGATTCAACCCCCTCTCAGTGATCCAACACATGGAAAGTAAAGGAGAGGTTCCATCACGAGATCTCATACTGGAGCCAAAAAACTGGATTGCAGGGTATATAAAAAAAAGAATTATGAACCTGTTGGAGATTCCTCATTTTGGGAGAGGAAAGGATGTGAATGCATGTGTCAAACAGTTACTAGAATGGGTACCCTTATTACATGCAAATTTTTATAAGGACTAAAAAAAAAGAAATTAGCCCAAAATTTGGCTAAGCAGATTTTTCAAAACTGCCTACTTTGCTCTTGGGTCTCCAATGGTTTATGTGTAGGAATTAAAGCTCTGTTTTCCAAAATTTGGTGGGACTTAGGCCCAATTTTCAAGCACCGAAGTCTAAGTCCATCAACTATCGGTCACCATATGCCAACACACAACACCAAGCATGAGCCAAACCAAGTATCAACAAAAGGTACAATGCCAAGCACCAAGTCACATGGAGGAGTCCCATGGGGATGGAAAATGCATCAATAACAGTTATTCACGCTGATGCATATAAGCATTTCAAAGTCGCTTTGTTGCTGCATGTGGGATATAGCATGCACATAAAAGGAAACATTAAAAATTCTGAACGCCCAATTTTTAATTATACAAGCTTGAATACCAGGACTTCAAAGGAGATCACTCAAGTACGAACTTGAACCAAGTGTTCGGATGTCAACAATTCAAATCAAATGAATTTTCCAAGTGTGCCAGATAATACACCAGGTTACAGTAAATGTCTTTGTTGTTGCTGAGTGCAATTAGAAGCTGCCAAAAGGAAATTTCGATGCCAGCAAATATTACTGCAGGTCAAACGCCCAGGGTTTCGTATTCAGATGTCATGGTGACCAAATGCAAGGTGAAACACCTGGCGCTATGATTTCCATAGGTAATAAACAAGCGCCCTTGGATTGTTTCACTAGAATTTTTGACTGAATTGGAACAATGGGAACTCTACAGAAAAGGCAATGCGTAGCTTTGTTCTTCCTTGTCCTGCTAAACATCAACATCTAGCATGGAATGACACTATCCTTGGAGCCACCACGGGGAAATAGCTTGAAGATGAAGAGAAGGACATACGAACTGAAATATGTGTATAAGTGCAATAACAAAACATGGGTACCGATCTCGGCCAGTGCAATCCTGGTTAACATCTCGGATTCCAAAATTTCTCTTGGCAGTTACTCTTTAGAGTATTCTCTGGCCAAGATGAAGTTGGTGGGGACGTGGAATATCAGTAACGATGATGTTGATACTTCAGAGTCGGGATTACCCATCAGCATTGTGGCAGTAAATGAGATAGCATCAAAGTTCGGTTCAGATTCTACAAGCATTAAACAATTTTTGGCAGAGGCCAACTTCCATAAAAACTTTGGGACTGCATCTGAGGCGTCCTACATTCAACGTCTGAACACTAAGGGCGGCCTTCCTCCAATAAACAAGAGAAAGTTTTTCTCATAAAATTCGAGAGTCACAGTTCCTTTTGAAGTAGAATTCTGGTTTTACACCCAGGACACGATACCTCCCTTAGCACCTGCTACCATTGCAGTTCCAGCCTCCGATCGTGCAGTGGTGTAGGGATTCTTTTGTGAAGGCATGAGAGGCTACTCTTATAATGGTTCTCAATGGCAGAGGAAGACTATGCATGGAAAACAATACTATTTGCGTGGAGGAGATTAGGTTGGATCCTTCTATATGACAAACAAACCAGACGACCATGGTGGCAGATTCTCCTTGGAGACCAATAATCCCAATGGTTGGTGGGTAGTTGGAAAGATTCTTGGTCAATCTGTTACGGCTGGAGATGGTTCTATTCGATGGCCCCTCTTCAGAATCACCAGCAGCAGTGGAAATGTGTCACAATCATTCCAAATGGTGTGAATGCAAATTACCTAGTTACTCTGGGTTGTACCAAATCAACACAAAATTCTACCTATAACAAAAACACACAATATCTATAATCCCAGGGGTTTGCTCTTTGATTTTGAGTTTTCACAATTGGAATTGTAGAAGATGGTATAACAGGTTGAGTCATCTATTTAGATAAATTCAGAAATCAGAAAAATGGATGGCTCTGAGGAAAAATTATGTATCAACAACATACACCAAATTGATCAAGTGCCATGAAGAACTCCAGACGATTTATAATCTATAATGTGACAGGGTGAAAGTTTTTGCCTTGATTTGACTCAGGGAGCTGTCACTTTAGGTGCAAATAGAATTCCTTTGTGAAATTTATGGATACAAGTCAATGCCCATTAAATCCCTTGAAATTAGGAGATAACACTTTGGTGTAAGAATGATGTTCATGCTATTAGTCAAACTCCAGATGAGAATTGAATGAATTAGTTTTAGGCACAAAGTTCCAGGATGTTTCCATATGAATCGTAATGCATATAATTTGATGGGATTGAGCATTGATTCAGAAGCGTTGAAGTCATAGTTTGGCAGTTCCTCACACCAGTTCCTAAAATTCCGAGTTATACCTTATCTTCATTAAGATAATGAGTCTAAAACTAACAAGAAACAATTTATGAATGAAGAAATGTAAATATGAATTTGGATGGAGATCCAAACGAAAGGAGAAATCAAAGGAGAGCGGGAAGAAATTGGTCTGAGAGGATCATATGAAATTCTGATCTTTATTACAAATATTATCGAATCCAAATCATAGTAAAATCTCTAGAAAAACAAGTGTCCAGATGATATCCAGATTTACTGCAGATGTCCAGGCTTTGTGTGGTATTTTGTTTCACTTTTCTAGATGATGGAATCGAATAACTCGAAATTCAAAAGATTGTCAATTTCATATCCCACATTCTCAGGGAGTTGGTTGAAGGTTTTTCTCTAGCATTTCGAGAACATAGTTGACATGGACACAGATGGTATTCAAGTGCATATTTTAAGGCGGAGAATCAGGGATAAGACAAAGCTTTTCAAAGACTCCTTCATTCAAGGTTCATTGCAATCTTGTGACTAGCACTCCATCAACTCGAGATACTTGGCAACCTTTTCTAGAATTGTTTTATTTTTAGTATGTAGATTGGTTTGGTATCCTAGAAGATATGAACAGTTTGTTAAGGTAGTTGTGTATATAGTTTATGATTTGTAATGTAAAAGGGGGTTCAACCTTTAAGTGGAGAATAAAGGTATTGGATTGTGTATCATTTTTCCTGAATATTTTATGAGTTAATACAGAAGTACACTACTTTTACAAAGTATAGATTCATCATAGTGATGTTCTAAATATGTCTTTTCATTTATAAATACTCATTTTCATTGATGTTTATTCTCTTCTAGTATTTGATTGAGAGTATATGTTTGGAATTCATCTTTATCTTATGCTCCATTCATGCAATACATACTCATTTATGTGTCAAGGATTACATGTTTTAGAATTCATTTTTATTTGGTGCTAAGTTCATGGTGATATTACTTCTTTGGTAATTCTTCTAAAAACTACATTAAAAACTCATCCCATGCCAGATGCTCTTAATGTAATGGGATGTTCTTTTGTCTTTTCTGTCGCCATCCCAATACTATTTATTTGCTAAAAAACATCACCTACTTTTCCTTTGTTTTCAGAGAGTACATCACCAACCATTGACTAAATATCTTTGAGCTCGAACCTTGACTCCATTTACCAATGTTTTATTCTTTGAGCTCGAACCTTGACTCCATTTACCAATGTTTTATTCTTTGAGTTTGTCTTACCAACCCCTTTAAACTTCAAAAAACCTATAATATTGCAAAATCTTACCTCTGTGTGCTCATTGTTAAATATTTTTGAGTATTCAGTCTCTACATATTTGAGACCTTCTCTAGTTGTATAGGTTAGAATACAACCTAGAGTGGTTTTTGGTTACCCCCGTGGTTTCCCTCCCGCAACCAAGGGAAATTACGGAGTACTAACATTTTTGGCACTGTTGTCAGGGACCAAAGGTGGAATTTTCCCTGGGAGAAACGACAAAGTTCATATCTAATTGTTGATGGTGGACATCAATCAGACACAAGGAGGTTGTAAATCATCCACCTGGCAACTCCATTATCAGTTGTATCCAGATGACAAAGTATCAATGGCGACTCCACTGTATGAAGGTTTTAAAGCTTGAAGAAGGTACTAGTGACTCCACTGTATTTGATGAAGAAATCAGATGTTGCTACAATTGTTTCAAAGTATGCATGCTTGGACTTTTCATAGATTTATGGTTTTCCAAATCCTTTACCCAAGGATGGATATTGTTTAAGGAATGGTCCAAAATTTAATGGTGAGGATTTGAGTTTGACTTTGAAGCATATATCATATTTTCGTGATTTCACTAAGCTTCTTAGAGTCAAACATGAAGATGTTTTCCTTAGATTGTTTCATGATTCATTCCAAAGAAAATGTAGAAGTTTGGATGATGGTTTACCCATCAAATTCAAAAGATCTTTTTCAGTTTTTTGTTTTATTTTCTTGGAAACATGGATGGAAAAGACAGAATTTGCAGCACCCCTTATTTCTATTCAAGGTTTTAAAGAATGAAATGATATGCATATCGAGGATGAAGTGGAAGAAAAATTTTCTTTTGTTTTTTCTTCTTATTTAAAGTCGTGCAAATGTCTCTTCGAAGACAAAATCCACTTTTTAGAGGATTTTGCTAAAAAACTTGAGAAATATATTGAAGCTTTAGACACTCAAATTTAGTCCCACAGTTTTAACTATAAAAATCAGTTCCTTGAAAACTTTTTCCTGCCAAAATGAGAAATCGATACAATGTTACTCTTTGAAATCGAGATTGAGGAATGATTTGAGAATAAGGATGGGTTTGATGACTCGCAGTTGAAACCATATGATGGAAAAGAGAGAAAATATGAATTGTCCAACCATAATGATCAGATTGCAAAATATATTGAGGGTTATCAAACAAAACATGTTTTCTATGATCCTATAGTTGCATACATGGAAAGTTTTTTCAGCGTAGATTTTCAGTTATGTTTCCACTATGATGACTAGATCTATTATCAGTTTCCATTGCTATTACATTTTCTTCTTTTGTTTCTGATCGATCATGGTCAATGAGTCAAATTATTGAATTGTTTACTTGATTGGCTACACTGGATTTTTCATGTCACTTGATTCAGTAGTTGTCTTTAGTAGGTTAGAGTAGGATTGTGTGCCAATAAGCTCACAGTTGAGCATCATTTTCAGTAGTTTAATTCAGTTTTCAATATGTGTTTTAAGATGGTGGTAGTAGTCTTTAGCAGGTACAAGTAACAAGTTGCAAGTGCCAGGGTGTAGTAGCCCAATGGATCAAGCACATGGTCTACCAATTCTTTGGCATCTCATAGGGAGGATGCCATCTCCATTGGAGCCAATGTTATCACATGCAAATTTTTATGAGGCAGGTACAAGTAATAGGGTGCAAGTGACAGGGTGTAGTAGCCCAATGGATCAAGCACATGGTCTACCAATTCTTTGGCATGTGATGTCTCATTCCCAAGAGTAGGCCACCAGGGAGTGACTTAGTAGTCTATATGTTCCCGTAGACTATAGTCAGGCACAAACAGGGAACAAGATGGAGAAATAAGGAGGAATCGATGGCTAAACGATGAATTAAGCCAAAATACTTAGGAAAAGTCACTTAAGCCTAAGTCAACAAAGAATTAGAATGAAAAGGTGCTAAAGGGAGACTTAATTAATTAATTAATCATTTTAAGAGGAAAAACGCCTAGCTTAAGTGAGGTCAACGGTGAACTAGATTGGGAAAGGTATAAAGGGAGGAATTAGGTCAAATTCCTCATTATGCATTGTTATGATTTGATGTTGAGAGTTCCTAGAGGAGGAGGAGAGTCGACCTTACTGTTTTGTGGATTTCTGAAGGAAACCACCACCATTGATCGGTTTCGGTGCCGAGAGACACACCCTAGCCCATAGGAGATACCATCCAGGTATTTCACCGTACTTTTCAGGAGTATCCATTGCAGAGTGTGCATCTCAGTCAGTGAGGGCGCAAATCAGTTTGAGGGTTTGGAGAGCTGCACGAGATCCGTATCCAGATTGCAGTTTCCTTCCAACCCATTTGAGATCCAACCAGTGCACTTCTATTGAGCCATCTATCGTCAGATTATGACGATGGAATCTTGTAGATCGACTCATTGTGCAGCTCTTCCGGACAGACATTTGGTGTTGCATGCAGAGTATCAAAGCAGATCCGAGCAAATCCTTCGGACCCATTTTCTTATTTGGCGAGACGATCGTTTTGAGTCATATAGCAGCAGATTCCGTTGGTGGAATCCTTTGGGGCGCATCCAGTGCCCCCAAGAGGTGTGCAAACCCCCTAGGGGTCCAGATCCAATGCCTCAGAGACCAGATTGGAGATCCGACACTCACCCTTTTCAGTCTAAAGGCCAGGGCGCTTCTTTTGGAACAGTTTCCAACGTATTCCGACGGTCTGAACTCTCGAACGAGTTTTCCAACTGGTAGCGGTTACCGTATTTCTCCGGAATCGCATATTTTCGCCGATCTATCCGTGCATGCATCAGATCTGCTATCATCTTCTAATCACGGGTATTTTTATGTTATTTGATTGTATTCCAGTACTGATCCATGAGATCTAACTGACGTTTATATTCTATATTTCCAGTAGGCTATTGTATTTCCATGCTTGAACCATATAATACATGATATTGGGCAGTTGATGTTCTTTACTTTTGTATGCACCTTTTATATGTTGTTTAAACCATAAATATGCAACATGCACATGCAATAACCCACATGCACCTACAATAACCATCAAGATCTCAAACATACAACTGAAATGCATCCAGAAACCCCCAGTGTATCAGATCTGCTAGACAAAATAATAGATCAGTAGCAAATATCTTGATCAGCAGAATCAGGGATATTTCATGGCATCTGACAGGGAGGACGCCATCCCCATTGGAGCCAATGTTATCACATGCAAATTTTTATAAGGCCAAAAGAAAAGAAATTAGCCAAAAATTTGGTTAAGTAGGTTCTTCAAAACTGCGAATTTTATTCTCGGGCATGCAATGGTTTATGTGCAGTGTTTAAAAGTCTTCCAAAATTTGGTGGGCCCAATTTCCAAGCACCAACTATCGATCACCATATTCCAACACAGAACACTTAGTCATCGAGTATCAAGCACGAGCCAAGCCAAGTTCCAACACAAATTGCAAAGCCAAGCGCCAAGTTGCATGGAGGAGTCCCACTAAGGGCGTTGCACTAAACGTCAATAGCGCCTATTCAAGCTGATGTATATAAGCATTTCAAAGTCTTTTGTTGCTTCATGTGGGAAATAGCCTGGACATAAAAGGAAACATTAAAAATGCAAAACGCCCAATTGTTAATTATACAATCTTGAATACCAGTTGTTCAAAGGAGATCGCTCAAGTGCGAACTTGAAGCCAAGTGTTCTGATGTCAACAATTGAAATCAAATGAATTTTCCAAGTGTTCCAGATCATACACCAGGTTACATTAAATGTCTTTGTTGCTGCCGAATGCAATTACAATCTATCGAAAGGAAATCGTGATGCCAACAAATATTACTGGAGGTCAAACGCCTAAGGTTTCATATTCATATGTCACGGTGACCAGATGCAAGGTGAAACACCCATCGCTATGAAGCCCACAGCTAATAAACAAACACCCATGGATTGTTTCAATAGAAGTTTTGACTGAATTGGCACAATGGGCACTCTGCTGAAAAGGAAATGCATAACTCTGTTCTTCCTTGTCCTGCTAAACATCAACATATACCATGGAATGACACTATCCTTGGAGCCACCCCGGGGAAATAGCTTGAAGATGAAGAGAAGGACATACGAAGGGAAATATGTGTATACGTGCAATAACAAAACATGGGTACCGGTCTCGACCAGTGCAATGCTAGTTAACATCTCAGATTCCAAAATTTATCTTGGTAGTTACTCTTTAGAGTATTCTCCGGCCAAGCCAAAGTTGGTTGGGATGTGGAATCTCAGTAACGATGATGTTGATACTTCAGAGTCAGGATCACCCATCAACATTGTGGCAGGAAATGAGATAGAATCAAAGTCCGGTTCAGATTCTGCAAGCATTAAACAAATTTTGGAAGAGGCCAGCTTCCATAAAAACTTTGGGACTGCATATCGGGTGTCCTACATTCAGCATCTCAACACCAAGGTTGGCCTTCCTCCAATAAACAAGAGCAAGTTTTGCTCAGAAAATTTGAGAGTCACAGTTCCTTTTGAAGCAGAATTCTAGCTTTACACCCAGGACACAATACCTCCCTTAGCACCTGCTACCATTCAAGTTCAAGCCTCCGATCGTGCAGTGGTGGAGGGGTTATTTTGCGAAGGCATGAGAGGATAATATTATAATGGTTTCCTGGAGGAGATGAGGTTGGATCCTTCTATATGACAGACAAACTAGATGGCCATGGTGGCAGATTCTCCTTGGAGACCAATAATCCCAATGGTTGGTGGGTAGTTGGAAATATTGTTGGTCTCTCTGTTACAACTAGAGATGGTTCTATTCCATGGTCCCTCTTCAAAATTACCAATAGTAGTGGAAATGTGTCACAATCATTCCAAATGGTGTGAATGCAAATTACCTGGTTGCTCTGGGTTGTACCAAATCAATGCAAAATTCTATCTATAACAAAAACATGCAGTATATATACTCTCCGGGGTTTGATCTCTGGTTTTGGGTTTTCACAATTTGGAATTGTAGAAGCTGGTATAATAGGTTGAGTCAACTATTTAGATAAATTCAGAAATCGGAAAAATGGATGGCTCTGAGGAAAAATTATGTGTCAACAACTTACAGCAAATTGATGAAGTGCCATGAAGAACTTCAGAAGCTTTACAATCTATAATGTGACAGGATGAATTTTTTTTCCTTGATTCGACTGAGGGAGATGTCACTTTAGCTGCAAATAGAATGCTTTTGTGAAATTTATGGATACAGGTCAATGCCGATTAGATCCCTTGAAATTAGAAGCAGATAACACTTTGGTGTAAGAATGATTTTCATTCTATTAGTCAAACTCCAGATGAGAATTGAATGAATTGGTTTCAGGCACAAAGTTCCAGGATGTTTCCATATGAATTGTAATGCATATAATTTGATGGGATTGAGCACTAATTCCAAAGCGCTGAAGTTATAGTTTGGCAACGCCTCACACCAGATCCTAAAATTTTGAGTTATACATAATCTTCATTAATATAATGAGTCTAAAACTAACAAGCAACAATCTGTGAATGAATAAATGTAAATATGAATTTGGATGGAGATCCAAACGAAAGGAGAAATCAAAGGAGAGAAAGAATAAATTGGTCTGAGAGGATCATATGAACTTCAGATCTTTATTACAAATATTATCGAATCCAAATCATAGTCAAATCTCCATAAAAACAAGTGTCCTATTGATATACATATTTACTGCAGATGTCCAGGATTTGTGTGGTATTATGTTCCAGTTTTCTAGATGGCGAAATCGAATAACTCCAAATTCAAAAGATTGTCAATTTCATATCCCACAATCTTAGGTAGTTGGTTGAAAGTTTATATCCAGCATCTCGAGAACATAGTTGAAATGGACAGAGATGGTAGTGATGTGCAGATTTTAAGGTGGAGAATCAGAGATAAGACTAAGTTTCTCAAGCCCAAAGACTCCTTCATTCGAGGCTCATTGCAATCTTGTGACTAGCAATCCATCAACTCGAGATACTTGGAAACCTTTTCCAGAATTGTTTTATTTTTAGTATGTAGATTGGTTTGGTATCCTAGAAGATAGGAACATTTTTTTAAGGTAGTTGTCTATATAGTTTATGATTTTTAATGTAAAATGGGAGTTCGACCTTCAGTTGGAGAAGAAAGCTATTGGACTGTGTATCATTTTTTTTTTTGAATATTTTATGAGTTAATATAGAAGTATCGTACTTTTATGAAGCAGAGTTTTATAACAGTGATGTTCTAAGTATGTTTTTTCCTTTGTAAATGCTCATTTCTATTAATGTTTAATCTCTTTTAGTATTTGATTGAGAGTATATGTTTGGAATTCATCTTTATGCTCCATTCATGCAGTAAATACTTGTTTATGTGTCAAGGATTACATGTTTCATAATTCATCTTGATTTGGTGCTCTGTTCATGGTGATCTTACTTGTTTGGTAATTCTTCTAAAAACTACATTAAGAACTCATTCCAAGCTAGATTCTCTTAATGTAATGGGTGATCTTACTTCTATGGTAATTCTTCTAAAAACTACATTAAGAACTCATCCCAAGCTAGATTCTCTTAATGTAATGGGTTGTCCTTTTCTATTTTCTGTTGCCATCCCACTACTGTTTATTTGCTGAAAAGCATCACTTACTTTTCCTTTTCTTTCATAGAGTACATCACCGGCTATTGACTAAATATCTTTTAGCTTAGACCTTGACTCAATTTCCCAATGTTTTCTTCTTTGAGTTTTTTTTACCAATCCCTTTAAACTTAAAAAAACCTATAATATTGCAGAATCTGACCTCTTTGTGCTCATTGCTAAATATTTTTGAGTATTTTCAGTCTTTACATATTTGAGAGAGCCCACTCTACTTATATAGGTCAGAATACAACCTAAAGTGGTTTGTGGTTACCCTCGTGGTTTCCCTCCCGCAGCCAAGGGAAATTACAGAGTGATAACAGGTACATGGAGGTATATTATGGATGGATAGGCCTGTATCCATAGATGTAGATATAATTTTTTAAATCATAGGATTACCTACAGATGGAGAAAAACCAGAGAAGTAATTGGGTGACAAAACAAAAGAAAATTCATAGCAAACGATATAATGAGTAAATATGGGATTGGCAAGAGATCCATGGGAATGATCATTAAAAAAATAAGTGAACCAACATCTAGGTTTTCGACACAAAACTAATGGCATGCAAACTCTTGAGAAAATGTCACAAGGAGGAAGCCCCTACAAGTGTAATAGCATCAGTCACATAGTGCGTAAAGGGAAATCTACTTAGTTGGGCTTCATATCTACTAAATTTGGTTTTGGATGATTGCAAGGATGTGAAGGACCTTGGTTCAAAACAATTTTGATTAAGTCGGCATCGGCAAAAAGTAGGCGAGGGTCCAGAAAAAATCATTTCGGCAAAAGTCGGCAAAAGTCGGCAAAAAATCGGAAAACCACGACAAACATTAAAAAATACAAAATATATTCATTTTTTTCAAAATTTGAAACATATAAAGCAACAACAACATCAGATAAACACATTGGCACATAAATATGAAGAAATCACTGATATATATGTAGTCA
>ML787483.1:395958-413475 GCA_009831015.1 Picea engelmannii | reverse complement strand
AAATGTGCCTTGTCACTAATAACCGAACCTTGAACAAAGCCACAATAAAAAACCATTACCCCCTTCCCCGGATTGAGGAACTACTCGACACCCTCCAAGGAGATAAGTGGTTTACTATATTAGATTTGATAGCTGGCTACCATCAAGTTTGAATGAACCCAGATGATGTTTGGAAAACAACGTTCAAGACCAAATTTGGTCTTTTTGAGTGGAAAGTCATGCCTTTCGGTCTCACCAACACCCCAAACACTTTAATTAGGCTCATAAATGACATCTTTAGAGCACATTTGGGTTGATTTGTGGTCATCTACTTAGATGACATTCTCATCTTCAGTCAGACATGGGACACTCACATGCAACATGTTCGACAAGTTCTCCAAATTCTCCAAGAACACAAGTTGCAAGTCAAAGAGAAGAAATCATATTTTGGTCAGACTTCAGTCCTCTATCTCGGCTTTATGGTCAGCTCAGAGGGTATTCAACCAGATCCAGCTCGTATCCAAGCATTGAAACAATGGCCTCTACCTTCTTCAGCTAAGGAGTTGAAAATATTTTTGGGTGGCATCAATTTCTATCGTAAGTTCATTCCCTCTTTTTCAAATATTTCTCGACCTTTGCATCAGCTCTCAAATACTTCTTCTACATTCATCTGGACCAAAGAAGAAACTACTCACTTTTCTCAGCTCAAAGATGCCCTCTGCTCATCCCCTGTTTTACATCTACCAGACCTCTCCCAACCCTTTGAGATTGAGTCTGACGCGTCACAATATGCTATTGGTGTCATACTTAAAGAGGGAGGACACCCCATTGCTTACCACTTTGAAACCCTGTCCGAGGCAAAGAAAAATTATAGTACCTATGACAAGGAATTTTATAGTCTAGTGCAAGCACTCAAACAATGGAGGCATTATTTGTTGGGTAAAGAAACCATTCTGCATACCGACCACCACCCTTTGATTTTCATCAATTCTCAATCAAATATTCAGGAACAAAGGCACCTTAAATGGGCCTCCTACATTCAACAATCTCACTTAGTCATCAGATACAAGAAAGGCACTTCTAATAAAATGGTTGATTTGCTAAGTCGACCTCTCACTCCAGTTCTTTCCATTCTAGAAGTATGTTGTGCTACTTATGACACATGGAAAGATCAATATGCTACTGACACTGACTTTCGAGAGATTTGGGAATCTTTGCAAAGCCCCACAGTGATTAATTAGACCCCCTTCCTAAACTACACTATTCGGGATGGGTGGATATATAAGTTGAATTTTCTATGTGTTCCACACTTAGAAGACTGCCTCTTGATCATCAGGGAAGCACATGCTTCAGCCTATGGGGCCACTTCGGGACCATGAATCCCACCCAACATTTGCAACGCTATTTTCATTGGCCTTCCATGCAGCCTCAAGTTGAAAAATTTATCAGAGCTTGTGCTTTATGCTCACAATCCAAGCCATCCAACCAGAAGCATGGGTTGTATCAACCATTGCCACTTCCTTCTCGGCCTTGGGAGTCAATCTCAATGGACTTCCTAAGTGGAATTCCAACAACCCAAAAGAAACATGATGTAATCTGGGTAGTGGTATGTCGCTTTAGCAAAATGGCACTTTTTATCCCATGCACAAAGACTACTACAACAACGCAAATGACAAAACTCTATTTTTGTCATGTTTGGCCCCATTTTGGCCTCCCAAGCAGTATCATCTCAGACGGAGATTCTCGCTTCCTTAATACATTTTGGAAGACCATATGGGCACTATTGGGGTGCCACCTCAAGTTTTCTACTGCATTCTATCCTCAAACGAATGGCCAAACAGAGGTTATCAACAAAGTCTTGGTGCATTCTCTCCTAACTCACTTTGGGTGCAACAAACAATGGGACAATTACTTACACATTCTCCAACATAGCTACAACAAGGCAACACATTCTTCTATAGGCTTTTCACCTTTTGAAGTCTGCTTGGTATTCCAACCAGCATATCCAACCGATCTTCCACTCACTTGGGCTCCTCAAGGTACCTTCCATCAACAACAGGAACAACTGTCAGCTGAACGATTTCTCCAACAAATTGCACAACGCTAGAGTGCAGTCACATCAGCACTCAAAGCAGCCCAAGATCATGCCAAGCAACGCTATGAAAAATAAAGAACCTTCATGTCCTTTCAACCAGAGTATCAAGTCTGGTTACACTTGGATAAGAAACGATTCAAAGGCCACCATCACAAGCTTCTGCCAATCAGATATGGTCCGTATACAATACTCGACAAGATTGGAGAAAATGCATATAGGTTGGATCTGCCACCACAACTGAGAATCCACAATGTCATTAATGTAAATCACTTAAATTTGTTTGAGCCTTCCCTCTTGGAAGAACGAGTCACCATCACTCATCCAGTGGACAACATTCCTGATTTCCAACTCCCATTGGCCAAAGACACTATACTGGACACTCGAAGTCGCTCTACAAGACACCAGACTTACACTTCATATCTAGTAGCCCACCAAGGCCAAACTCCAGCTCAAGAAAAGTGGATCACAACTGATGTATTGCACAACAAGTTTCCACATCTTCTCATGGAATTTGGGATGCTTCCAGATATAAACAGGGAGGAATTGGGCCAAGGAGGCCACCTAGGGGAACACCCACCTAGGGCGCACAAGTCAATCACCTAGGTGCAACACTTATTCACTTTTTGATGATGAATTAAATATATGTAAAATAAATGGTTTCCTTGGTATATAAGGTGAACCGGGACTAAAACAAATCATTCTTACCTTTTCTTCTGAAGTTATGTGTCTTGGTTGTTTTCTTTTCTGAGTTTGCATTTTACATTCACGACAATTTCGTTTTTAGGGTTTTCAAAGAATAACCAGTGTGCCTTCCTTCATGGATGCCTCCCGGTGACTCTGTTTTCCATGATTCCACCTATGAGAGAAATATTATCTCATTAGCTAGCCACTCTATCAGGGAGAAAATCATTTCCTTCGAGTTTTCTGAGGCAGAAGGGAGGGCGCACCAACTGGGGTTTGCGCCCTTGCTAGTTTCTTCTTTGTGGGAATGAAGTGAGTGTGCCCTCTTCCATGGTTTCACTGGGATTCTCCCACTAATCCCTGGAGGTCACTTTGAGATCGCCAAAAACTCTTGGCCACTCTCGGGTCACCCCGGTTTGGATCCCCATTTTCTTGGTCACCCAAACTAATGGTGCGCCCTTGTTAAGATTTGTGCCCCTGAGGAGAGTTTTTGGTCAGAAGCGGAGCTATGGCTTGTGTGGTCAACTTCTCCTGTAGATCACCTTCTTGGGCAGATCAAACATCAGTGCAAAAAACACATGGAGATACACATGCACTTCATTAGAAATCTCATTCATGATCGAGTTATTGAAGTGCTCTTTTCCCCTATAGAATATCATTTTGCAGACATTTTCACAAAGTCTCTTACAAAAGAAAAGTTTTCCATACTTTTATCTAAGTTAATATTTAAGGAAGTTGTCATTAAGGAGGGATAGGATCTAATTCCTCCTTCCTTTTCCTATTGTGTCATCTTTGTAGATCCTTCAATTATATCCCATGTTTTTCTTAAGGGGGATGTTAGGATATTTAGACACTATGGTGTTAGTTAATATCAACTTGGTCTAATCTGTCGTTAGATAAACATGTGATTCTTAGTGTGTTTGTTTAGTATTAATTAGTATGCATTTGTAGTTAGGTAATCTGATGGTCATGATATGTTCCTGAGATAGAGTGATCTGACAGATCATATTATCCTCGATCTTAATGACACATTGATCTGTGGATTAACACCCAATTGGTCTATAATCTTTATTTAAAGAGTATGGAGGGTCATTTGTCGATGATCGGTTGTGAGTAAATCTCTTGTAAATCTATCTATAATATTTTTTTTGCATTAATTAATTTCTCTAAGTGGCCACATTGGTTGGGGCAGTGGACATTTCCCCATAGGGGTTTTACCACACAAAAACATCTGTGTGTTGATATTTGATATGGTTGTGTGAGTGGCTAGTGAAGGTGTTTAGCCTCTATTGGGATACATGTTTTGTTGAACAAAAATAAGGTAGGGGAAAATCCAGACCCCATCCTTAGAATGGAGCCACTTGTGTGACCAATATCTCACCAAAGGAGCTTGGGGGCAAGGTCGTTGGAATGAACAACCAAGACGATCCTGGTAGTTTTCGAACATATCTGACGATTGCAGGTGAGATAAAAGTGGTGGGAAAACATCTGCTTCCATATGGGAATGCCTTACAATACATATTCTTCTATAAAATGGAATGCCTTAAGGATTAATTAAAGAAATTTTTTCCTCTTTAATATTGGTAGAATTCAACAAAATTACTCATTAATTTCTAGGAGTGTTCTATTGTATTTCTCTTTCTAGTTGTCAGATTCCTTGTGCAACGAGCTTGATTGTGTAACTCTCTTAGAAAAGTTCAAGATAATTCCTCTCTGTCGTCGTTGATTTATCCATATGCTCCTTGAAGAGAATCATCATTCTATATTCTTTCCTTCATCCTTCTTGGTTTCTAGGAGAGTTTATGTTTCCAACATCTTCTTATCCAAAATACATTCATTCTTCATAAATGTTTCAGACATAGCTAAAATATTTGAATCACACAGAAAATCAAAATGATTCGTGCAAATTACATATTGATTGAAATTTTCAGGGGCAGAGCACAAGGGAACAACACAAACAACTCAATATGGTGTCTAGAGAGTTGGATTATGCAGTTTCCAATGTTTTGAAGTATCTCAATCAATGGCCCTCTAGAAAAACAAGGGAAAAATTATGTTGCAATAAAGAAAAGATAAGAGATTTTTTTTTTAATTTTAATTAAAATTTATGGTGCAATAAAGAAATATAGAATAACAGAAAAGTAAGATACTAAAACACTGTAAAGATGTTACTAACCTTAATTTGAAAGATTAGAATTATTATAGTTAGTTTAAAAAAGAAAATCAACATTGTTAAAATAATAATGAATTCTCACTAGCTCCATAGTGGAATAGGGTGTTGAACTATTTCTAAAAGGTTGTAGGATGAAAAAATGTGTCATCTTTGTGATATTAAAAGGTAGAGGATGAAAAACACATTCTCTTAAATTGTTGTGGGTAATGTCCATATTAAATCTCGATTCAAAATCTCTGTAACAATACCAACCTTCCTAACATGTTAATTCATCAAAATTATGGAGATGTTGCAAACCTTTTCTTTAATAAAATTCTAATGTAAACCAAGTAAATTTTTACCATCTTTCTTAATTCTAAAGTAAACCAAGTAAATTTTACCTTTTTTTCTTGAAGTGGGATATTAAATCAAAGTTGATATCAATGGACAGTAAAAATCATCTTCATCATCAAATTATACACAATGTATTTCTACCCATATAAGCATTATTTCAAAATTAAAAAAAAAAAAAAATTATTTGAAAAAAAAAATTAAGATGCAAAAATCTGAAAATGATCAATTTACATGTGAAAGAAAAACAAGATTCATTAGAAATAAAGAAAGAAAAGGCATGCACACATTTATGAAATTGATCGTCAAGGAACCCTGCGATGATGATGATGATAATGGTTATTAACATCCACTGAGACCAATGTTGGCCTATTGGACCTTAAAAAAATGGTAAGGAAACACTTGATATGCTTTATAAATTTATTTATGTGTTCAAAAATCTCTAGAAGCATTCCTAAATCACCATAATTTGATTAGTTAAAAAGTTAGGAAGGTCGGTATTTTAACAAATATTTTGAAATTGATATTTAATGTGGGCGTATGCATGATATTCAAAGATAAAGTGATTTTCATATTAAACCTTATTAGTGTCATAAATATGACACATTATTTCAATCCATGACGTTTTTGGAATTGTCCAATGCCTATTTCATTATGAATCTTGTCCGTGTTTTTTCTTATTTTAGCAATGTTGATTTTCTTCTTTACATAAGTTGAAACAGAGATGTCTTCTAATTGGGCTTGATCACCTGCTTATAGTAACATAATTTTCTCTTATCTTCTAATTCTTTATAACACCACAATTTCTCCTTAAATTTAAATGTAATAATAATTTTAATATCATCGTTATGTATAGCGATTTCTTCTTCAATACCCCATTGACTCAACCAAGACATGGCATCTTTATGCCAACCTCACCTGTGTTGTGTATGTGTCATATTTTTTGCACGATTAGTTTCGTGTGTTATACGTTGCACTTGGGGGTCATAGGGGGGATGGAGCCCCTGGAGAAAAATGTTTTGCATTGTTTTTTGCTCTATTTTTGGACACTTTTTTCTCCCATTGTAATATAATTTCAATTAAGGATTCTAATCCAGGTTGATAGATTAGGGATTTGGATGCTACAAAATCATATATATTGTATTGTAAATGGTGAAGTTAATAGAATGCGAATTAGAGGTGTGGCTCTAAAAAATTGTCGGTTTTCCTGGTTAAGGGTTTCTAGGGTAAATTTTTGAGTACTGTGTGTGAATGCTATTGTTTCCTTTTTGTTTTCTAAATAATATGTATGTGCATTGTTATATTGTAATGGTTTAAAACCTACAACTTGAGTCGTAGGTGGTTTCACTTGTGCTTGAAGCAACCTTATGAAGCCTCTTATATTCCATGTTGTTTATCTTTTTTTTTTCACATTAAGTACCTAGTCATAGCCATGCTCTCAATGAGAGAAAGATTCGTTTGTATGAGGAGGATAGGATAAGGTGTATTACTTTTATTTTAAAATTGTTAGTTATAAAACACTTTTGGATTTGCTCTATATTTCTCCACAATTCTCTAGAGATGTTGCAAATGCAAACTTCACAACCATATAAGATAACAAGAGCGACAAGAGTCTCAAAGAGAAATTTCTTCTTATTCCAAATCCAAAGGTCCATTGATTTACAATTGTTTTCAAGTCCATAATAAACTTTCCACCCTCCATTTATCATTTTCTCAATGTTGTAGCTCCAGTTAAGATTGTGATGAAGATCAATCCTGAGATATTTGTATGAATTCACTTCCTCCAAGCCATTATTTTTATACATGAAATTAGAGTAAGTAATATTTTTAGATTTGATAGCCATAAATTTTGTTTTATCAATATTAACATCAATGATCATACCCAAGTAACTCTCGTATCACCCTGCTTCCTACTAGCCTTCACATATGTTGCAAAAGCAATACATAAATTATATATCTAAAACCAATGAAGGTAGAGAAGCACAAACACAAGGAATTTTAAAGCACTACTAAAAGTGTGGGAAGTATGATCAAACCAGTCAGGGCTATGGATTCTTGCTAGCGGGGCTATGCTTGTATGATACCAAGGCACCTTCGTCGGAGCTATGGAATATCTCTAGCAGGGAAGAAATGTTAGGAAAGAGAGGTGAGGAACAAAATACAATCCATATCGGTTGGTAAACATTTCTCTGTTTTGTACCCTGCATGTTTCACTGCTGGATATATAATCCCCATAAACACTCACTAGAATTATGAAGAATATCATCATCGATTGGATTTTCCTATGAATTTTAAGGCTAATCAAATGTGGGGTCCTCAACCTATAAAATGTATGAACTATCTAAAGATAACAACAAAATTGACGACGTATCAATATTTTTGTTTCGAGCTTAGAGATAACTAGTTCTTCCCACTAAGTCACCATTTGTTGTGATGGAAGAACAACCCATTCCCCACTTAAATTTTTCGAGTCTTAGTGTTGGGATGCACACTTTTTTTCCATTTTTCATGAGGTATATTTCTCTTAACCTTCATCTACATGATCGAAACTTAAAGAACTAAAGTTACGTCCCCTCCCCCCTTACTTCTCACATTACTCCCTTCTTTCCTTTTCGTCGTTGGGCCCTTATCAAATGTGCACACATGCACACCTTCATATTTCGTCGACGATGACGCCTCATAACGTCATCATTTGAAGTTAGCAGTGTGTTATGATCCTAGTGCTCCTATCCATTTTTCCAATGATGATGAGCCCTTCTCTCTCCTAATCACAACCCAACTAATTATGTGGCCCTTTCTCTAGAGTACACCTCGAAAATCACCTTCCTCATGGGCCCTTCATATCCCACTGCATAATTTTATTTTTCCCTTACACATGGAAATTTAATAGTTGATAACATTCTTTGGCAATGCTTTTCATCGTCAGATTTTTCTTTGGACAATTTCCTATACCTACACTCCCTACCGACGACGAAATCTCTCTTTTTTATCCAACTGTCTTGTTTCTCATCCTACGGATCATATGAGCCAAGTAGATATCATGCTTGTATAAGTAATGGGTCCCCCATGGCTACCTCGACGTCTTGTTTGCATTAATGAAGAAAGTATTAACACCCAACAATCATCTAATTGAATGTTAAAAGGCATTTTTTGGTCAAACTTAGACCCTGTAATCATGCTTAATTAGTTAATCAAGTAATTATCTTCATCGGAGGTTTTTTCTCACATATATCCACACCTATCATTCCCATCAACTATTAATGATGAAAACTTCACGGCTCCTCCCAATTTTTCGAATTCTCTTGTGCCCTAATAGCTAGAACCGCTAATCACCCATGAACACATTTACTGTTTACGTACTCCCCTGATTGAGTCCAAGTTGTATCACACATTTCATTTATTACGTTTTAGTTTGGAGGGAATTGAAAATATATTTTAAAAGCACCAAGACTCATTCTCTTTCTCACTTGCTCGTAAACAAAAAATCAAAGTCGAATCTGCAATTCTCTCTTATCTCTGCTTGATTGACTACTGCTCCCAACTTCTAAGCAAGTAGGATACTAATTTTTCTAGTGTTATTATTTGAATTCTAAAACAACTCTATTAAAAGTAGTCTTGTTTGTTTGCGCATGTGATGAGATGTCTAGGATGATCACTAGAAAAGGAAAAATCCATACTCTGGAGTGCCCATTCCAACTTCCATTCCATGATCATACAACATCTTTGACACCAATAGCCATGATGGGACAGAGCACTACCTCAGGGATGTTGAGATACTGGACATGTTTGAGAATCAAATATTCACATTCAATGATCTAGACATTGAGGCATACATAAATATTTGGAAGAGAGGAATACATATTTTGGTTGCGCGTCCATAGTTGTTTCCTTACAATGATGTAGATAAATTTTATTTCACCTATCTGCAAAAATATACATGGCTAATAGTTAACACTTCAGGACTCCCAATCACCTTGCTTAAAGAAGAAGATATCTGGGAAAGGTACCAAACTCCAGATTCTGTTGTAGCCCTGAACGAGTTTTTTCTTGAATAGTTCGAAGTCAAACATAAAGACTTCAAGACCCTAATAGAGGATTGGTTCTACGATAAAGAGTGGTCAATGAAGAAAGGAGAAATATATATCCAAACATGATATTTTAATAGCCGATAAAAAGTACTAAATACCATGATCTGCAGGCTCTATGGTGAGGGGACCAACACCCATTTCAAGATGGAGTGGTTTCCCATCGATTAAAGGGTAGCAGAGGATGACCAAGCATTCAATTGGGAAACCATTATTTCGTTCCTTCTTACACAACACAACCAGGATCCGAAAAGCATGAGAAATCCAAGATTTTACATGTCCTCTTATCTGATATATGTTCTATGCGTCGCGAATTCTTTCCTAGCCTTTAACTAGGCCTGGACCCCATACAAGGGCCCAATTCATTTCTATTGTTCTAAACTGCGGGAGTTCAATTGCAATTTTTTTTTCTATGATACATGTGATTACTTGTTGGCACCCTTACATAAGGACATATTCATCCTCTTCTCACATAGGATCTCTCTCAGGGATCTTAAGGGTTTGAAAGAGATTGGAGATTGGTATATGAAGAAATATTATACATACATATGGATTTTCGGGGCAATGGGAGTGCCTCACTTGTTACCAAAGTATGTTCCTGATAAATTATTGGCCATATATGGATCATGCATACCAAAATGTAGAGAAGAGTGCCACCCCCTACCTTTCAACAAATAACTAAAGACAACATTCAAAACCAAATGGGGAACATATGCCTATAGGAAGATGCATTTCATACTGATCAATGTTGGAGCAACATTTCAATGAGCCATGGACATCTCCTTTAGGGGTATACTAGGAGAATGTGTTGTAGTATACCTAGATGATGTAACCATCTTCTTGAAGAATAGAGAGGACCACTTCTCTCATTTGAAGAAGGTATTCAATAGATGCAGGACTTATGGAATCTCTCTAAACCCCAAGAAATTTATTTTCATTGTTGATGAAGGAAAAATCTTGGGCTTCATCGTTTCCAAACACGGTATGCAGATCAAACCTGAGAGAAATGAAGCAATCGCTAAGATCCCTCCACATCACAATAAGAATACCATGCAATCATTCCTCGGGAGGATAAATTTCATGAAACGGTTCATCCCTAGCTTTGTTGAAATGGTAAGACCCCTGCAAGATATGATTAACAAGAATTTCGAATTCAAATAGGGGCCTAAAGAAAAGGAGTCCTTTGACATAATAAAAGTAGATATTGCACAAGTACCTGCATTGTTGAGCCCATATTTTGATAGAGAGTTTATCATCTACACCTTTTCCTCATATATTTCATTTGCAGTTGTATTAACACATAAGAATATGGAAGGAGATGAGTTTCATGTGGATTTTATGAGTTCGGGTCTACAAGGAGCTTAGCTAAACTATCCCTAAGTTGACAAACAAGCCTATGAAATATTTAAAGTTGTCAAGAAATTTCATCCATTCTTACTTAAATATAAAACCAAGGGCATTGTTCCCTACCCTTCCTTCAGAAACCTCCTAGTACAAAGATACTTAGTAGAAAAGAGAGCCAACTAGATTATGACCCTACAAAAATATGAACTAGAGATAAAGCTTGGAAAAATGGTTAAATGGAAATGACTATGCAAACCGGTTGTTGAATCACCATGTATTGAGCCACAAGAAGATGTTTTGTATCAATATCATGAGATATTTGAAAGAGAAGTATGTTACATCCCATTAGACTCAGACCCATGGTTCTACGAAACGAAATGCTACTTAACTCATGGATCAGACCCACATTATCTAGATCCCAAAACTAAAAGGGCCCTTAGGCTCAAATCCGCCTAATATCAACTTATCCAGGGAATTGTGTGCAGAAAAAACTATGATGGTGTATTCCTAAGTTATCCAGAGAAGAGAGATATTGAGAAGGTCCTATCCGAACTCCATGATGGACCAGCTAGAGGACACTATGGTGGAGATACTAATGCACACAAAATTATCATAGTTGGATACTACTATCCCTCCTTGTTCAAATATTCTCATGCACATGTGAGGAGATTCCAACAATTTCAGAAGCCAATACAAAGAGAGAACAAAGTTGCATTTCCCCTACATCCAATGACTGTCGAATGTCCATTTCAACAATGGGGGATAAATGTAATTGAGGAAATCAATCCCAATTCCTCTCAACTGCACAAATACATCTTGACTACCACTGACTACTTTACCAAATGGATCCAGGTGATCTCATTGAAGACTATCAACAGAAACCAGGTGATTTCGTTCCTTGAATCTCATATCATCTCCAGGTTTGGAGTTCTTGAATAATTAGTCTTTGATAATGAAAAATATTTTTCTTCTATGAAATTGACTAAATTTTCTCTTGAAAGAAATATCAAAATTAAATATTCAGTGAATTATTACCCAAAAGGGAATGTCTTGAAAGAATCCACTAAGAAAAACCTCATTAACATCCTCAAAAATATTGTTAATAACCATGAAATAAACTGGCACCTTGCTCTATAGAACACCCTCTGCATTAACAGAGTAACCCCCAAGTCATCCATCGATAACTCCACTTTCTTCCTATTATATGGATAGAATTCCATCATACCTACTCACACCTTCCTACCAACGTTGCAATTGGCCCAATTCGTCTGTGATGAGGTTTTCCCA
Organism: Picea engelmannii; assembly: GCA_009831015.1. Lineage (NCBI taxonomy): Eukaryota > Viridiplantae > Streptophyta > Pinopsida > Pinales > Pinaceae > Picea > Picea engelmannii. The sequence continues at coordinate 401,501 of ML787483.1, read as the reverse complement.
GTGATGCAGGAGAGATTAAATATGCTATTAAAACTAGAAGAAGAAAGGGAGAAAGCTAACATAAACTTAAATCACCATCAAGAATTAATCAAAAAATGGTTCGACAAATTATATGTAGGTAATAAATATTTTCATGAAGGATACCTTGTACTCAAGTGGGATAAAGAAAATGAACTAAAAGGAAAACACACCAATTTTTAGAAGTTGTGTGGGACCTTATATGATCCACTAGGAAATAGGTCACGGGACCTTCAAACTTAAGACATTAGAGGGACAGGAGAAGGAGCTCACTGTCAATGGAAAAATACTCAAAAAATACTTCTCCTAATCACACATGGTGATTACAGTCTTGTACATAGTAGGAGTTCCTTTAGTTTTCCTTTCCTAGTCCCTGTTATTTTCAACCCAATCATCTTTTATATTTCCCATCTTGCTTTTCCCCATATTTTTTTTCTTTAGTGTTCATTTTATTTTCTCTCTTGCTAATCTAGAATAATTAGCAGTTCACCACTCCATACCAGTCCTTTCCCCATAATCACAACCCTAAATGGTTCAACCCATGTAACCACTTTTATCTTTGGGAATTTTTATCACACAAGTTGTAGGTCAGGAAAATCCATACCCAACCACTAAAATGGAGACAACTAAGAGAGAACCTACCCATTATCACCTTGGGTAGTTTTTCCCATCACTTTAGAGGTGAAGTAGTCACCTCAAGGGGGAAATCCCAGTGACTCTATGGGGGAATGATATGGAAAGTGTGATGTATGAATGAATTACCCTATAGGTCAAGTTTCTGTGTGAGGAAAAGGGCTTGAGTAAGGTATTGATGATAGACGAGAGTTTTCAAGAAGTAGTAGACCTTGCAAATGTTGATTGTACCTTCCCAAGACGCAAGGAAAACAACGATACAAGCCCAAGTATATGATGGAAAATAAAGTTAATATTTTTGTCCCTAATTTCAGAAGTTAGTAACAATATAATCAGCAATAAGAATGATAATGAATGCTGCAAAATAAGTTTCAAAAAGTCTAGTTGAAAGAGGATGAGATAAGCTAGAAACAACTAGATCAACCAAAGTCAGATAGCATTAGACTTTAGAAATGAAAGAAGGTTGTAACAAAAGGTGTTTGTAGAAATATTTTGCATCCTTATAGTTGTAGAAAACTTGTTGTTACAACAATGAATTCAACCACCAAAACTCACAAAGAATCCACCCAAAATTTGTGCTAAACCAAGTAGATAAAAGTGGAAAACTCTTAGCTAATCCTGATAGCTGAAAAACAAGTTATAAGTGAAAGAGTGTTAGGTTTTATGCGGCCCTAGTGGTTGAAGATGAAATTTTATAACATCATCAAGAAATACCCATTTTGAGGGGACACCCTACTAGCTAAGAGGTTCTCTAGGCACAAAGAACAAAACCCAAATTGCAAACAATTGAAATGACTAAAATTCACGTTTCCCAATGCACTATTTTATTTCTCCAATGCAAAATATTCAAATTAGTGCCTTTAAAATTGGGTAAATGGAATCTTATAATAAAGAGTTAGATAAAAAAAAATACCCTAGATATGTAATCCATTTTACTTCCTAGGGTATTCTAATCAAGCTGAGGGTAAATCTAAGAGGGTATACACACTCGTATTCCTCGTAGCAATCCTTGAAAAATAACTTGTAAACTTTAGAAAATTAGATAAATATTAATGGAGGGTGTATCCAACATATTCCTCCTAGGTTTTTAAACAAACATAACCAACAAATAACTAACAATGCATGTTTTCCCTTACCAATTCCAGGAGAGAGAGATCAAACCCTAGTTTCACCAAGCAAATTCACCATAAGCATCAAGAGAACAATCATCCAAGAGGTGTGCATCACTCTTCCTCATCCATTTACAAAAAATTAGCACCATAAAAACAATTTCACAAGAGAGAAACACCATAATTCCCAAGAATAACAAAAATTTCAACCAAGTACTTCTCACACTGGGAGAGTTATGTTATGAAATGAGATTCACATTATCTCTATTTATACAAAAGTCTTAAAACATAATTTTTCCACTTATCAAGGGTAAAACATAAGATAAGGGGTCAACAACCCTTATCTTACCCCTTGAAACAAATAATAATATTTAATTTTCACTTGAACACAATAGAAACCCTAAAACAAGGTGACATCACCCCTTTAGGGGATGTTTTGATACTTTGAGAAATTCATTAGAGAAGAAAATGGAGGTCGTTGGGGCTCCTTGAGCCTCCTCATCATGTGCTAGGGTAAATCCATGTCTCTTGCAGTAAAAAAATTCCAAGTGTCAATGTGAAATAACTCTATCACCACCAAACCCCCTAAAGCATGACGTCAAATCTCAAAAAGTGATGCTTTACCTCTCCTAGGCAAGTCGTTTGGGTAATAGGGGCTGGGTAAGATCTTGCATGATTCCATGTAAGACTCCAAAGACATGTCTCTGTGATCTGGTGTGCGGGCCTACAACATCCAACCTGTGGGCTTCTTTCCCCATGGAACCCCAAGCTAGGCTTGTTCTCCCAAAATTGGCCACCAAGCAAGGTCCTACAAAACAAAAGGGTACGCCCTCCAAAGATCTTAAGTAAGATATTTCATGGCAAGTGTAAACCACATATAATAAGAAAGGCACTTAAAATGTGCATAAAAACTACCTCATCAAATTAAACAAATGCTCCAAGCCCCTATAAAATTGATCAAGTTTAGGTATGGGATGGGTGTCATAAAAGTCCTATTGGGTCGATGAAAACCCTCAAGTAGGGGATGCTCCCAAGGATGGACTTTCAAGGTTATGTAGTGGATGATGAGGTGGATAGAGGTTTATAATTCATAGTTCAATGAGTTTCATGGCATATAAGGGATCGTATTGTCTCATTTATGGGTTCCTTTGTAGGGGGTGTGTTGCACCTTCTTCCTCAATGCAACCTTTTTCCAAGCCCATTTATTTCCTTTTATTCTTTTAGGATGTTTCCAGGTTGAATACAAGGAGGGGCATCTACCTAGGCATGAAACATTGTGTCCACCTTAACTCTACCATGATCACAACATGCTTCCCCAAGTTGGAAACATGTGTGAGGCTTCTACCTATGCAATAAAAATAGTGCCCACGCATGCTCCTCCTTGGTAGGAATTTTGTTATTAGTAATTCTTTTATGGGTACCATTGGTTTCTTATGAGAGACATTTCATTGTCCTCGGGATCCCTGTGTGAGCATCTAGAAGTTTAATATTTCATGCTCTTATCTTTTTCCATCAACCATCCCCCTAGGCCTTCAACCCCTTCTTCCCATGAAATGAGGTACATGCCCTTCTTGGGTCACTAAATTCAAAGGGCCTAGAAGAGGAAAATATAATGAGAATTTAATGAGTGGAAAGTAGTAAGTATGGTCGGGAATGGTATGATAACCCCTCAAGGGACCCCCAATTGCAAACATTCCCCAAAGGTTGGCCACTTACTAGGAAATCTATAACACTCACCAAGGTGAAACATGGTCAAAAGTATAATGTCCAAGAAGACATTCTATAATCAAAAGAATCTCAAATACAACATGTTCAAATGCCTCAAATATTAGAGTGATTACCTTCCAAAATACCTGACTTGTATTGCATGGATCAATACCCATCTACCTTCCAGAAGCTAGTTGGTGTGGTGGATGCGTTGATAATGGATTAAAATGTAGTGATAGATCGGGATTTTGTATGTGCAAGTGTACACTGCTAGTCATGTGGTCTCTCAGTACTCCATATATGCAACCTGAGGACCTCGAGACATCATATCCTTACTTATCCCACAAAATGGGGATAATAGACACCTCTCACTTATCGGTAATCAAAGGAATTGTAACTCAACATTTTTTCATAATAGATGATGACACATAAAAGAGGAGTTGGTTCACTCCTGCAAGAGAAAGCCTCGGACCTACAAATTCCACACCTTCTGATAGCTCATACCAATCATCTTTTTTATGTGTTACCACTCTTGAGACATGCTTGTGCTCCACATGACATTTCCGAATTGCTCTGAAAATTGATATATCCTGCATACATTTAGTGGTATTATCCATTATTCCCTTAACTCTACTCTATTGGTAACTCATGTGAGGAACACACAAGAATGAACAGTTGATTGAGACTTGCATATCAAAGTAATTCTTGTATCACCCCACTTCCTACTCGCCTTCACACATGTTGCAAAAGAAATACATAAATCATATATCTAAAAACAATGAAGGTAGAGAAGCACAAACACAAGGAAGTTGAAAACAATATTAAAATTTTGGGAAGTATGAGCAAACCTGTCGGGGCTATGGATGCTCGTTGGTAGTGGGGCTACACTTGTATGATACCAAGGCACCTTTGTTAGAGATATGGAAGCTCACTGGTAGTGAATAAATGTTGGGAAAGAGAGGTGAGGAACAAACTACAGTCCATATTGGTTGGTAAACATTTCTCTATTGTGTACCCCTCATGTTTCACCGCTAGATATATAATCCCCATAAACACTCACTAGAATTATGAAGAATATCATCAGTGATAGGATTTTCCTATGACTTTTAAGGCTAATCGAATGTGGGGTCCTCAACCTATAAACTGTATGAAATATCTAAATATAACAACACAATTGATGAGGTCTCAATATTTTACTTTCGAGCTTAGAGATAACTAGTTCTTCCCAGTAAGTCGTCATTTGTTTTGATCGAACAAAAACCCATTCCCCACTTAAATTTTTTCAGTAGTAGTGTTGGGATGCACATTATTTTTTCTTTTTTCATGAGGTGTCTTTCTCTTACGTACTTCTCACATTACCCCCTTATTTCATGAGGTGTCTTTCTCTTCTCACCTACTTCTCACATTACCCCATTATTTCCTTTTCATCATTGGGCCCTTATCAAATGTCCACACATGCACACCTTCATATTTCATTGACAACGACGCCTCATAACGTCGTCATCTAAAGTTAGAAACCCACTATCATCCTAGTGCTCCTATCCATTTTCTCGATAATGACGATCCCTTCTCTCTCCTAATTACAACCCAACTGATTATGTGGCCTTTTCTCTAGATTACACCTCGACAATCACCTTCCTCATGGGACCTTCATATCAACAACTCAATAAGTATTTTTTTCCTTACACATGGCAAGGTAATAGTGGATAACATTCTTTGGTGAATGCTTTTCTTCGTTGGATTTTTCTTTGGAAACTTTCTTATACCTACACTCCCTGTCGACGATGACCTCTCTTGACGTCGACGTTTCGGATCCATAGCAGGATCCATCATCAGGACAAAAAAGTTTGAGAAAAATACTAAACATCATATACGCCTAGAGGACACCAGAATCTTAGCTAAAGAAGACCATCTCCTTAAAAGACGAATTAGAGAGGCTATCGAAATCATCAAAAATCCCGATAACCTAAATAGGGACAATGGCCTAGAGATTAGTGACAGTTGGGTCCCGCTCATTCGGGAAAGAAAACATTATTAAACCTTACACTCTTAACTCTAGTACTTACAACCGTTCCT
>ML787483.1:380689-394717 GCA_009831015.1 Picea engelmannii | reverse complement strand
TAAATGAACAGATGACCTCTCTTTTTTATCCATTTTTTATGTTTCTCATCTTACGGATCATATGAACCAAGTAGTCGTTGATCACTCCTCCACCATAGATCTCATGATTGTCTAAGTAATGGGTCCCCCATGGCTATATCTACATCTTGTTTGCATTAATGAAGAAATGATTAACACCCAATAGTCATCTAATTGAATGTGTAAAGGCATTTTTTGGTTAAACTTAGACCCTGTAATCATTCTTAATCAGTTAATCAAGTAATTGTCATTTTTGAGGGTTATTTCTCACATATATCCGGACCTCTCGTTCCCATAAACTACTGACGACAATAGCTTAGCAACTCCCCCCAATTTTTCTAATTCTCCCGCGCCCTAACGACTAGAATCGAAAAATCACCCACGGATTCATTTACTCTCTGTGTACTCCCCTAACTGATGTTACACATCAAAATTACTCACTTTGATAGTGTCGCAAGTGTCGTCATTACAAAGGTCGCAAGTGTCGCATTTTTCTCACAAGGTCGCAAGTGTCGCAAACATCAAACAAAGAATACTGCCATGATGCCTATGTCGTGCCTATAACGACATGAGAAGGACACTTGAAACACCTCAAACATTTGATTTGGAAGAGGAGAAATGATTCAGCAGGCTTGCAAAACTTTTGCCATCTGAAAGCACCTCAAAAAGTGAGTTTTTGGAGGGGAGTGCTCCCCCTTACACTATCTCGGAGAGTCGACGCTCCCCCTTACACTGTCTCAAGTGGTTATAAAGCTCCCCTGGCCCTTTTGAGGGAGCGCTATAGATTTTGATAGCACTGACGCTCCCCTAAAGCCTACTAGGGAGCGTTGTAGCGCTATGATGGCCCTTTTGAGGGAGCGCTATCTATTCTGGGCAGAAGTTAAGTTGTTGAGATGAATGGGGGAAGCATCTTTTCATTCTTGGAAGGTAGTTGGATTCGAATCCCTAGTCTAGCCATGATCTTAGGTTAGATCCTCAACTGAAGGAGGAAAATCCTCAACTTCCCCAAGGATATCTCAAGTGGTTAAAGCCTCTCCAAGGCTATATAAGCAAGCTTTCTAATGGTGAAAGATGATGGGAAATGGAGAATTACACTAAACTTATAATCTCATAAGTGGTGCTAGAACAGAGCTGATGGGAGGAGGAATTGCTAGCATGAAACCTATGATCTCATAGGAAACACACAGTCAGCCAAAGGAGAGTGATCAGTGAAGCTTTTGTTGCCCAGGTTGTGGATCTCTCGAGCAAGGGTTAGACGAAGAGGACTTGACGAAGATGTTGCATTCGCATCTACGATTGTAAGTACTGTTGTCGTTATTCTCATCAATATGACACGCTTGGCCTGTCTCTTTCTAGTTTGTGTCTAATGTTACATGAACTTATCGTTGATAGATAAATATGTTTGCAAGATAATATCAATAGATTAGGAAGTGGTTGTATCTTGTTTGTCCACAGGATTCAGCAAGGAGCAAAGGATCGAAGCGCAATTTGGAGCGTGCAGGGACAAACATCGATAAAAAGTTACCGTTGTTATCCTTCCTTCTTGTGTATTAGTTTGGATAGATTTGAAAGGAATTCAGTGTCCACGTTAAGCATTTTCTGTCTTAGAGTTAAGGTCAATCTCTTAGAGGCAATCTACCTGTCCGCAGGGAGATTTTCCTACAACAAAAACTGGCGACTCCGCTGGGGAGATAGCCTCAAAATGAAACTTCTTGTTTTGATTTATCCTCATTGACCTAGTTCTATCCCCTCATTGTTTCAGACCTGGTTCACTCCTCTTTTGATTGGTTTCATGAGCTGATTGGCTCCTTACCCCATCATACTCAGCATAGTTGTCGAGTTTGAATTGCAGTTTTTGGAATTTTTTGACATTTCTGAGAGTTTTTGAACCTAGCGCCCCTGTCCCAGTGTTAACAGAGTGCCAGCGCTCCCCTACGGCCTTACACAGAGCACTATAACACTCCTTGTCTTTGGCAACAGAGTGCCAACCTTCCTTTGGCCAATAAACCTTCCATAATTGCTTTTTCTGGGTTTTGCCTCTATGTCTCTCTTGCTGAGTAACCTGGTGAGTTAGTGCTTCTTCTCTTCCAACCTTGACATCTGTCTTTTTGAAGAACGGACATCTTACTATTTGGATTTTGTAGCCTTATTCACTATTTTTATTGAGTTTTTCTACTGATTGAAGTCCGAAACCCATGCATTGTCTTTCTCTCTGTTCAATTGAGTAAAAACCCTGGCAAAGGTCATCAAAGGCCTATAGATCTCTTCATCTCGATTTTAGTCAAGATCATTGTTCTTCAACTTTTGCTTTTGGGTGTGAAGTTTGTTTTCTCTTTGATTGTTTCTTTTCTTTCGCTTTTCGTTTTGATTGCGACAAAGGGTGTATTGTTTGTATGACTTTTGCTTGTACTAGTTTGATTTTCATTCATACGAGAAGATAATTAGCAAGACAAGCATTGTGTTGAATTGATCATTGTTCACATATAGACAATGAAAAAGAATCTTCATAATTTATTTTGCATGTTAGAAGGCATCTCAAAAGTTTTAGCATCACATCAAGATTTGATTGAGAAATTGTTTGAGGACATTCCTTGTTCGTGCTTGTTAGTGAAAATAACTCTCTCTCTCCCTTAGATAGATGTTCATCGAAAAGAAATGACTACTTATGATATTTGATTCATTTTTGGGACTGAGTCATAATTCCATTCGTTTCACTTCTGTGTGCCCCTTTTGCGTAAAGAACAACCACAAAATCAACATTAATTAAAAGTTATCTAGAACTTTTTCTTTTCTAGGATCCTCCACCAACAGTAGATTAGGCTTAGTACTTTGGATCAGGGCTGTGAGCATAACTCTCCAAAGTTTCCAAAACAAATAGTAGCATACTGAGTTAGGGAGAGTCAAATCCAATCATCGTATAAGTCTGCCTGGGATCCCCCTCTAACACAGGGGTTACGCACGAGGTCGCATTCAGGTGAGCTACGGGGAATAACCCTCCATGGTTTAACTGATTGTGGTGGTCAGATCGTATTATGGGGATCACTTCAAGGTAAATCCAAAATTACTACGTGGAAGCCTTTTAGTTGATTTCGGGCTCGATACCCTGCCCGTATGTTCTGGTCAGACTGTCGACTATTCCCGCCCAGGGGCTGACTGCAAATTGGTAACCTTAGTGGCCATAATCTTTAGGGTCTTACAGAAGGTGATGGTGACGGGAATTCTCACTGTACCTAGAGTAGACATTGGTCAAACTCACTCGGGATCCTTGGAGGGTAAATCCACAATTACTGCATGGAAGCTTACACCAAGGCGTAAGTCCGTTAAGTAGGTCGCCATTGTAACTATTCCACCCTATCCTCGCCCCTTCTGGACTTGATCACGCGACGTTTGATTTCATCACCAACTAGTACGGTCATCGAGAGAAGGTCCTGTTTGCTTGGTTGTGATTCTTAGATTCTATTAGCGTATGTTGTTTCTTTTACTTAGTGGACCTTAGGTCGAGTCAGTGTCAATGGCATTGAATCCTGGGAGTACCAATGGAGGAACCCCTTCTCCTGAGGAACCTTATACCTTTCCTTCATTTGGAAACTTTGGTCCTCCATATGTTGCCACTCTGAGTCTTCCAAGACTCACTATTGGATTACCAGTTTGGTTATTCCCCACTCTGGTGATCTCGAATCCTCCCAATGTTTCAGTTGCACCTAATACTTTGGATGTCAATACACCACCCACACATCAACCTCACGTCGACTTTTCACCTTCTTCGCCCATCAAGTCTCCTTCCATTTCTCCTTCTTCGCCTAGTGAAAGCTCTAAAGAAAGTAGCCAGATTGATCAGAAGAAGAAGAAACAGAAAGAGAAGAAGAAGAAGAGCCCGAAAAGGACCAAGACCCCAACAACATCAGATGTTGGCTCTAAGAAACTGGTTACTATTAATAGTATTGGGAGTGTTGATGAGGTCAACAAGATTAAAAAGAAGAATCCAAAACCCAAATTCCCTTGCAGCCTTTGTAAGGGTGACCACTTTCTGAGGGATTGCCCCGATCTTACCCAGGTCTTAGAAATGTGGTCCTCCACGTCATCGACCTCTGTCGGTCATGTCGATGATACCCTGTCAACTAGTGATGTTCAGGTTGGTAAGAAGAAGAAAACTGTCAAGTTCCCTTGCATGTTATGTAAAGGTAATCATTACTCTCACCTTTGTCCTCGCATGGACGATGCTTCTTATCTTTTGGAAAAACTTCAACTTCCAAAAGGTTATCATAAGATTTCCTCCGACCCATCATTGGTTGATGGACTGGTCAATCCAGTTCCATCCCCGGTTAGTCCGGTTGATCAGGTGGTCAACCTAGTTTCCTCCTCGATTGAACCATGAACCCAAGTAGCTGATCCAGTTCCGTCATCGGTCATCCCCACTCTTCATCAAAAGAGTGACACCAAAGCAGTCGATCCGATTCCACCCATCGACCCCATTCTTCCCTTGGAGAATGAAACCCAAGCGGTCGATCTAGTTTTTCCATCGGTCGATCCCATTCCTCCATTGAGGAATGTCAAAGTGATTGATCCAGTCCCTTCCTCGGTCAGTCCCACTCTTCCTCTAAAGAGTGCCAAAGTGGTTGCTCCGGTTACATCCTCAGTCGATCCCACTCTTCCTCTGAAGAGTGCCCAAGTGGTCTATCCAAGTCCACCATTGGTCGTTCTGATCCAATCAACGGTCGATCCTACTCTCCTTCTAGAGAGTAAACCCGATACTGCCCATGTTTTTCTCATTAATACAGACTCTATCATGCCGGGGGGCATCCCTTGTTCTCTTGCGGAACCCCCTCCAAGTACTAAAGCCATCCTTTTTGATTGGGGTGTGCTAACTAGACCTCATCTTCCCTCTCACGTTCCTTTCCAGATTATAGTACAGGTTCGTGGTCGGGACGTTCCTCAAACGCTGATAGATGAAGGTGCGTCTGTTAGTATTTTGTCTTCTGTTGCTTGGTACACTTTGGGTTGTCCGCAGCTTGCACCGGTTACACAGAATCTGTTAGCTTTTAACAAAGGAACTAGTCAACCTTTAGGGATCCTTCCTCAGTTTCCTGTAACTTTGGGAGGAAAAAATGTCTTTATTGATGTCATGGTAGTCCGAGACCCCTTGGATTTATCTTTACTCCTTGGGTGGGATTATGTCTATGCTATGAAAGCTCTTGTATCCACCCTTTTCCATGTGATATCTTTTCCTCACGATGGAAGAGTTGTGACTATTGATCAACTTTCATTCATCGGCCCCGACTGGGTTACCTCCCTAAGTGGTTCTTATATGTAGACAGTATCACCTCCGTCGCATGTCAATTATGTGACATTGTCTCCCATGACCTCAACTTCTGATGATTTGGATCCAGTAGTTGACATGGTGATCTCTTCGGTAGGGTTATTGGAGCCTGAGCTCCTTACCCCTGTCACAACCCTCGACATGTGTTCCTTCCAGAGTGATTCTCTTCCATCCGACGAAGATCTCTTGGAATCCATGACCGAGTTTTGTCCCTTGACATGATATCCTTCCAAAGCATTATCCTCTTGGAAGCCGTGATCAAGAAGCAACCACGAGCATAGTTTCTCTTCTCTGTGGCAAGCTCGTTAAAAAATGAAACATAGGTCACTAGCTTTCATGCTAGGGGCATAACGAGCATAGTTTCTCTTCTTTGTGGCAAGCTCGTTAAAAAATGAAACAGAGGCCACTAGCTTTCATGCTGGGGGCATCACGAGCATAGTTTCTCTTCTCTGTGGCAAGTTCGTTAAAAAATGAAACAGAGGCCACTAGCTTTCATGCTGGGGGCAACCACGAGCATAGTTTCTTTTCTCTATGGCAAGCTCGTTAAAAAATGAAACAGAGATCACGAGCATAGTTTATATTCTCTATGGCAAGCTCATTAAAAAATGAAATGGAGGCCTTGAGCATAGTTTTCCTTTCTGTAGCAAGCTCGTTAAAAAATGAAACAATAATCTGGGGATCGAACTTGGAACCTTGAGCATAGTTCTTTTCCTGTGTCAAGCTCGTTAAAAAATGAAACAATCACCTCTCCCTTCAAGTTGAGTCTTTCGCCAGATCTCGTAGATGTCGAGTCGAGTCTTTTGTTAGGTCTCATTTTTGAACCTTCATTTCATCCACCTGTATCCTTTTTCTCCATCTAGCACAAAAATTGGTGACAACCTCAAAGTCGGTGAATGAATTGAATCTTGGGGGGGCATGTCTCCAGCCTTTGATGATCATTCTGGAGCTAAGCCACCAACTTTCAAGCTGGGGGCATACCGAGCTTAGTATTTGTTCTTTCTCGTGCTCGTAAATACATGAGAATGCAACCGGGTAAACTTTTATCTCTTTTTCAGACCCGTACAAATATGAACATACAAAAAAGGAACCCCCCTGGAGTCTCCTTTAAACCCTTTTCAGACTCTCTAAATATGAAAAGATTGTCGAGTGACCTTGCTTTCTTTCACACTTGTTAAAAGGTCAGAAAGGGCGTCTTCCGAGTGATAGTTTAATCCTTTTTCGGTCTCGTTAGACTACTGTATGAAAAAGGAACTGAGAGATTTCTCTTTTAAGTGTTTTTCCAAACTCTATAATCTTGAAAAACCTTCGATTCTTCTGTCTTTAGACTTGTAAAAGCACACATCGACAGACCCATATGGGATCGAACCCTTACTTCTTTTGGTTCGTTAAACAAAGGAAGAGGAACTTACCGAAGGTGAGTTATATCGAGCATGTGTTATCCTCCTTGAGCTCATTAAATCAAAAAGAGGTACTCATCTATCTGGATGGGGGAAAAAATTGAAAGGAACAAGCCAAGCAGTCTCTTGAAAACATCATCCAACACTTCTTAGAGTCGCCCTTGAACATGGCACTTTGTCATTTTCACATATCATAATCCGATGAACCTCTGCACTGAGCCAATCCTTCGAGTTCCTTTCACTCCTTTGGGTCACCCGATGCAAGTCACAGTATCCACTACATAGTTTGGTCCATGTCATGTTTTGCTGTTGTGCCTCAATGTTCAAGGGAAGTATCCGCCTCGAGAGTCAGCCATCCCAAATATCTTGCCTCAAAACCTGTGTCAGTCCATGTCCATTTGATCTGTCATTACATCTCCATGTTCGTTTCGTGTCATTGATGGGGATACATCAAGGCCCTCCCTCAACGAGTCTATTCCTGTCGACTCCAACGCATTATCCAAGAATCAGACTTAGAAACCAGTTAGTACTTTGGGACCTGCATGCCTCAATGGCAGGCCTCCTCACATTCGACAGTGGGTTTACATCATTGACCCCTGATCGAATGATTCCACGTGTGTTCGACCTCATCTCATCTATTCACATTCGTTGGAATGTACTAGGGTACCTTTGGAATCATCGACATTAATGGTGATCTCCCTCGCACTTGTTAACGGTTCACACCATTGACTGGTAATCAAGTGGTTTCTGCCATGTTCGACATCAAGACATCCATTCACATGGTTATAATCATACCACATCGATATTGGTAAGAAGACCCTGGGTTGAGAAACCACTTTGATATATGCCTCACCCAGGCTGTGAAGGAATATCCATTGGACAAAGAACACATACACTATTACATAGATCCACTTTGTATTGGTCGTGGCTATGTCTTGTCATCTCTTAGATCCACTATGTATTCTTTGTGGCTACGATCAGTCTGAGTCATCAGAGTATAGATCCACATTGTATCTTCGGTGGCTATACCTTTTTGTCAATACAATTATGGATCCGCAGTGTATTTTTTGGCGGCCATATCTTGCGAGTCTTGATCATCCAAGCATAGGTATGCCTACCTTGGGTTTTGAAACATGTCATAATATTTGTTGGATTTTTTTGTGTAGCTTCTGTCAGGTTCTCCGAGTCTATACCCTTGCTTGAACGTCTACAAAGTATTTCAGTTATCAGTTCACATCTTCTAACTTCATACTTTGGGGGGCAATCTGTTACACATCAAAATTACTCACTTTGATAGTGTCACAAGTGTCGTCATTACAAAGGTCACAAGTGTCACATTTTTCTCACAAGGTCACAAGTGTTGCATGTTGCTCATAAGTGTCGCAAACATCAAACAAAGAATACTGCCATGATGCCTATGTCATGCCTATAACGACATGAGAAGGACACTTGAAACACCTCAAACATTTGATTTGGAAGAGGAGAAATGAGTCAGCAAGCTTGCAAACCTTTTGCCATCTGAAAGCACCTCAAAAACTGAGTTTTTGGAGGGGAGCGCTCCCCCTTACACTATCTCGGAGTGTCGGCGCTCCCCCTTACACTATCAGGGAGCATTATAAATCTCCCCTGGCCCTTTTGAGGGAGCGCTATAGATTTTGATAGCATTGGCGCCCCCCTAAAGCCTACTAGGGAGCGTTGTAGCGCTCTGATGGCCCTTTTGAGGGAGCTCTACCTATTATAGGCAGAAGTTAAGTTGTTGAGATTAATGGGGGAAGCTTCTTTTAATTCTTGGAAGGTAGTTGGATTCGAATCCCTAGTCTAGCCATGATCTTAGGGTAGATCCTCAACTGAAGGAGGAAAATCCTCAACTTCCCCAAGGATATCTCAAGTGGTTAAAGCCTCTCCAAGGATATATAAGTAATCTTTCTAATGGTGAAAGATGATGGTAAATGGACAATTACACCAAACTTATGATCTCATAAGTGGTGCTAGAACAGAGCTGATGGGCGGAGGAATTGCTTGCATGAAACCTATGATCTCATAGGAAACACACATTCAACCAAAGGAGAGTGATCAGTGAAGCTGTTGTTGCCCAGGTTGTGGATCTCTCGAGCAAGGGTTAGACGAAGAGGACTTGACGAAGCTGTCGCATTCGCATCTACGATTGTAAGTACTGTTGTCGTTATTCTCATCAATATGACACGCTTGGCCTGTTTATTTCTAGTTTGTGTCTAATTTTACATGAACTTATCGTTGATAGATAGATCTATTTGCAAGCTAATATCAATAGAGTAGGAAGTGGGCGTATCTTGTTTGTCCACAGGATTCAGTAAGGAGCAAAGGATCGAAGCACAATTTGGAGCATGCAGGGACAAACATCGATAAAAAGGTACCGCTGTTATCCTTCCTTCTCATGTATTAGTTTGGATAGATTTGAAAGGAAGTCAGTGTCCATGTAAAGAATTTTTTGTCTTAGAGTTAAGGTCAAGCTCTTAGAGGCAATCTACCTGTCCGCAGGGATATTTTCCTACAACAACTGATTCCAATTTGTATCACATATTTCATTGATTACATTTTGGTTTCTAGGGAATTGACAGGATATTTTAAAAGCACCAAGACTCATGCTCTTTCTCACTTTCTTGTAAAGAAAAATTCAAAGTCGCATCTACAATTCTATGTTATCTCTTCTTGATTGACTACCGCTCCTGCCCTCTAAGAAAGTAGGATAGTATTTTTTATAGTGTTATTATTTGAATCC
Organism: Picea engelmannii; assembly: GCA_009831015.1. Lineage (NCBI taxonomy): Eukaryota > Viridiplantae > Streptophyta > Pinopsida > Pinales > Pinaceae > Picea > Picea engelmannii. Next base: position 385,227 of record ML787483.1, on the reverse strand, counting down.
TAAAACAACTCTATTAACTATAGTTTTTTTTGTTTGTGCATGTGACAAGATTTCTAGGATGATCACCAGAAAAGAAAAAATCGAGACCTATGGAATGCCCATTCCAACTTCCATTCCATAATCATACAACATCTTCGACACCAAAAACCATGATGGGATAGAGCACTACCTCAATGACGTTGAGATCCTGGACATGTTCAAGAATGAAATATTTCCATCCAATGATCTATATATTGAGACATAAATAAGTATTTGGAAGTGAGGAATACATATTATCATTGCACGTCCATAGTTTTTTCCTTACAACGATGCAACTAAATGGTGTTTCACCTATCTAAAAAAAGATACAGGGTTGATAGTTAACACTTTAGGACTCCCAATCACCTTGCTTAAAGAAGAAGATATCTGGGTAAGGTACCAAACGCCCAATTTTGTTGTAGCCCTGAAAGGGTCTTTTCTCGAACAATTTGAAGTCGAACATGAATAATTTGAGACACTAATGGAGGAATGGTTCTATTATGAATAGTGGTCGGTGGAGAAAGGAGAAATATATATCCCAACACGATCTCTTAAGAGCCCATAAAAAGTAATAAATACCATGATATGAAGGCTCTATGGCGAGGAGACCAACACACATTTCAATATGGAGTCGTTTCCCATGGCTTACAGGGTATCCCAGAATGACCAATAATTCAACTGGGAAACCATTCTTTCATTCCTTATTGCACAACACAGCTAGGATCCCAAAATTATGAAAAATCCAGGATTTTACATGTCCTCTTTTCTTATATATGGTGTATGTGTAGCGAATTCTTTCCCAACCTTTGACTGGGCCTAGACCCCAGACAAGGGCCCAATTCATTTCTATTTCTATAAACTATGGGAGGTCAATTGAAAGAATTTTTGCTACGATATATGTGATTACTTCCCATCCCCCTTACATATGGACATATTCGACCTCTTCCCAAATAGGATCTCTCTTAATGCTCTCAAGGTTTTGAAAGAGATTGGAGGTTGGTATAAGAAGAAATATTACATATACATACGGATTTCTAGGGCCATGGGAGTGCCTCATTTGTTATGAAAGTATGTGTCTGATAAATTATTGGCCAGGGAGGTTACATAACAAACTATAGAGAAGGGGGCCACCACCTACCTTTCAGAAAAGAACAAAAGATACAGGCATATCTTCCCTGTTCATGTTGGATCGTGCTCTCTGATGAATAAGAAGTATCCAATAAAGAAGTTGAAATTATTAAGGACCTATACCTCTCCATTAGGGAACCCAAATCCCATGACCCCCAAAATGTGGTATATGAGCACATGGAAGTTGTTAAGATGGCACCACAAACCATGCATGAGGGTCGATTTATAGAATATGTTTTCCAAGGAACTATGAGTTTTGACGAGGCAATGGAAAGACTTACCATCAACGTGGGAAAACAATAATTGAGGAAGGACAAAGAGAAATATAGAACTCTGAAATTAGAAAAATTATGATTCCTCCTCCACAAGGACAAAGAAAGGCTAAGCGAAGAAGAACAAAATAAAAGATACAAGGAAGTCGAGTTGGTGATAAAATCCGAAGAAGTCGAGCAAAGGTACTAGTTGTTGAAGAAGAAAGAGGTCTAAGAGAAGAAGTTCATGCTAGAGAAAATCATAAGTAAATATCCTCCCTCGCAAAAAGATAGTCCAAGGAAAAAAGAAACAACAAACACATGGAAACCAACATCGGTTCCATTAGGAGAAGCCCAAGAGAAGAGTAAAAAGGATAAGGTCGACGACATAGAAGTATGAGACACCGGTTTAGAAGATGTTGATGCGACCATCGTTTCAGACCCTAAATATGACTTTATCAGTACCTAAATAGAAGGATGCACCCTCATGGATTCAATTCTAGGAGGCTTATCACTCACTTTAGAGGGGCTTGGGTTCAAAGGAGGAGTGGTATCAGTCAAATATTATTACTATAGCCACAAGACATGAGCCATAGAGAAGAGAACTCCCAAAAGGAAAAGGGGAAAAGTAGAAGCAGGACAGGATGTACCCGAGAGGAGCATCAAATGGAAATCTAGACTCAATGTAAAGGATAATGCTATGCAAGAATCCTCGACACTGATTGATTTTGCAGGTGTAAAAATTATATTGGTCCATGAGGTCATCATAGCGCTAGACGCTGCAAAATCCAGGATTGGAGAGCTAGAAATGACCCTGGAAACTATCAAACAATCTATGACCAGTGATCACGCAAAATAAATACAACAAGAAAACCAAGCCTATGAGGAGGAGATAAAAAAGTGACTACAAGCACAGGAGGAAGTTCTATAGGTTAAATTCACTAATTCAATGTCATTGGTCCAAAAGTCCCATGCTAGAGACATGAAATATCTTAAAACCTTGCAAAATATGTAGATGGCGAAGCTCAAAAAAGAGTTGGATGAATTAAGGTCTTTCAATGAAAAGGGTGAAGCCGAAATCCAAAGGGTACAAATGGATAATGAACACTTGAGAAGGACTGTAGAACAACACTAAAATAAAATAGCGACCCTTGAGATCATGAAGAAAAAATCCCTGGAGAAAAATGAAGAACTTTGGAGCACGCATAAAAGGTTGTTTGACGTGCTTGACATAATTCTGGTGATTATATATGAATAGACGAATTTTGACTCGAAGGTGAAAGCTACCCATGAAAAATATCAAAAGGCCCTGGAAGCTTGCCACAAATTCACATAATGGAAAGATTCACTGCAAATAGTTCTTTCTCCATAAACCCTTCCGACGTATTCAGACGAGAAAAGAATCTGACATCACCGACTTCTGTAGATTGTTATGACAAGGATCACAAATGTTCTAAAGCCTCAGGAAGACGTCACTGCATCCATCATTGAGGTATAGAGATCGACGAAAAACCTTCTCTCACTATTAAGAATGGATCCCCTGAGCGATTTCAACAAGTCTTCATCATCCCAAACGATGATCGGGGATGTGGACACCAAGATGAACCTCGCTCGGAGAGATATCTAATAAATCAATGAAATTGATGTGGATATTATCGAAAAAAGATTGATCCAACCCTCCAAAATCATCACCCTAACAGAAGATATTGTGCAACATGTTCAATAGAGCCTTAGGATGAAGATAATCATTCCCATGTGTAAGATTGAGGAATATTTGGAAATAACACATTTACTTCGAGTAGATTCCATACTCAAAGACCTCAAGCGATTGGAGGAATTCATGGACGCGAAGGCGAAACCATCAGGACTCTCTTGAAGAATTGCATTTGTAACTAAAATTTTGCAAAGTGAATCAAATTATTGTACTCATGTCCATGTCTCAATCGGGAAAGGGAAACTGGAGCATCTCTTCAGTATCTCAATTTTTAGCAATATGAGGAATGTAGTGTAGTCCCATATGATTTCTATAAATGGGATGATTGTAAGAGAAAAAGGGATTTTGGTTCTTTTGAGAAGAAGACTGGTATTTTTACTGTTATTTGAATAAAGGACTGAAGACATTTTGGAAGAAAATGGCGTATATGTGTATGAAAGTGACTATTCATGTTTATGCATGTATTTTTTGTGATTTTTGAATGTTAATGTCTGAATTCTTTCCTAGTTAATATTATGTTTCTTACAATTGTTATTGTTTTCCTACACGAATACAATGACTCATTGATTGAATTTGTTCTATGGTTCTCAGTCATAGTTAATTATTTTTTAGTTAATAAGGTAACTAGGCCATAAATTGGTTGGAATCGCTATCCCAAACGAGAGTGGGTCTAATTAGGACCTACCATTGGGTGTTTTCCTTAATCTGATTGAACGGGCCATCCTGACCTGCCAAAAATGAGTTAAATCCAAGTATTAGATGGGTAATGCACACTTCCCTAGGAGGATAATATTCTTACTAAAGTGCGCTTTATAGCCATGAAATAGAAAATATCTCCTAAAATTAAGGAAATAAGAATTATCTCCTAAAAAATAGGAATTTGCCTAAAAAAAAAGAATTGGCCTAATGGTAGCTAAAAAATAGGAATTTTCCTAATGGTGGTTTATGAGCCCATGGTTTTGGAAACCCATAGTATTTTCCCATGGTATTACATATAGAAATCCATCAGCTAAAAATAGACCTACTATATATTGCAGTCATCCTAAATTGTAGGAAAAATGGAAAAATGAGTATGTCATTGAGTATGTAGTTGAGCATGTACCCCAACACCCCCCTTGAAACACAACTGGAGTGTGAAAAATGATGAGTCTCGACTATACGAAGCCATGTTAGGTACACATATGCAAGTATATATGCATAATAACTGAACAAAAGTGAGGTAAAGAGGGAAAACCTAGTGAGAATAAACCCCCCCCCTCAAAATATGTTTCTAACAAGAAATGAATGCTAACATGTTCAATTGATAATATGATGTATCCCTCACTCCTATAATATCCCTCATTGATATAAACTTTTATTCAGTGAAATTCTTTGTGAATATGTCTTCCACCTACTCTGAAGATGGACAAAACTGCATATCAATGACT